>JBBBDQ010000145.1:9587500-9732500 GCA_037127315.1 Ascarosepion bandense
TATCAATATATGTCTTTACATGTCTGAGTATGTATGTATCTCTCTCTCTCTCTCTCTCTCTATATATATATATATATATATATATTAATTATTTCACCCCAAGCAAGGCATTCCACTGCCACTATTGTGCAAGGGTTTATATAGGGGAAGGTAAAGAGAAAGAGTGGTTAGATATAAGAAATGTCAGAAGGAGGGTGATAGATGGATTAGGATGCTGAGGGTTGGGTAGATGACCTTACATTTAAACTCCTTAAGATTATGTGTGTGTGTGTGTGTGTGTGTGTATATATATATATATATATATATATATCTTTATATATCTTCATATATGTATATACATCTCAATACATTTAACAATATATGTAAATATTTGTCTTTGTGTATATACATATAAGTGTGTATATAATTATGTCTTTAGATATGTGTGTACATGAATATACACATATATATCTGGAAAGAAAAATTAAGGCAGACATGTTATTTCATGGTAAATCGGAAGTATAGGCCTATTTTATGCAAACCATCATTAGCTTCTGTCTTTATTGTTCAAAGGATTTTACTTACATCCATTCATTTTTCTTTAAATCTCTATGGTTTCATTTTGACTGAAAACAGCTATGTCTTTCGTGTCAACGTCCAAAGAGTCTTAGCTCCAGGACCATGGATTAGTTTTAAAGGTTTCATTACACCCAAGCAACACCGGGCTATACTGCTAGTATATATATATATATATATATATATATATGTGTGTTGTGTGTGTGTGGTGTGTATATGTATATACATGTGTGCGTATGTGTATATATGTGTGTATTTATATGTATGTATATATATATATATGTGTGTGTGTGTGTGTATATAAATGTTTACGTATATGTTTGTATATTTATATATGCAGGTTTCATTAAAAATAAGACAAGGTTTTCATATGATCTTAAGATTTTTTTGAGGACATAAATTGTATAAAAACATTTTGTTTTTCCAAACTCTTTTGGCTGTATGTTTAGCCATTTTAAAGATTGTTATTTTACGTATAACAGTATCTCGACATGGAAAATCTTTTCACCAACGTCCCTGTTATTGAAATCATCAACATAATCATTCACTCTGTGTATAAGCCTAGTTCAATATCTTCCCCAGTTTTCAATCCCCACACTCTAAGAAAAAACCTGCTTGCATGCACCAGCCAGGCTTTATTGTGCAACCACAAAGGCCACATTTACACCAAAACTAACAGCATAAGTATGGAAAGTCCTCTTGGTTCATTCTTTTCTAACTTTTACATGACCCATGAAGAAAATACAATTTTTAAAAGAATTACCAAACTCACAATATACGTTTGCTGATGTTTTTCATTTTTGCTCAGAAGAAAATTGAGAATCTTAAATATGCATTTGTAAAAAAGTGCATCCTCAGCTTCACGTATGAGCTTAACCAAAAAAATAAACTCCCATCCTTAGCAGTCCTCATGGAGTCTTGAAATAATACTTTCATTTCTTTTCTATATAAAAATCCCACCAATAAAAATTCCTTTCACCTTAACTTTATTAGTCAGTGTCCTTTTAGATATAAAATTGGCATCATTACAAATTTTCTCACATTCTTCTTCTTTTATGTGCCATGTCCTTTGAGGACATAGACAATCATGGTTTTCCACATCTACCTATCCCTGGTGGCTCTTAGCACGCTTTCTCCTGGTTCATCATGCAACCATCATTCTGTCATCCACCTGATCAGGTCCTTCAAATATGTTATTCCGCTGCTTTCCCTTGTCTCTTTTTCCCTCTATCTGGACTGTTAGTATCAGGTTCTCCAAGCCCTCCTTCCTCATTGCATGTCCCAGAAACTTTAGTTGTCTCTTGCTGATGCTCAGTATTTTCTTTTCATTTCTATCCTTTCTAAAACCTTATCATTGCCAACATGCTCAGTCCATGATATCTGCAGCATTCTTCTGTAGAACCACATTTCAAGTTTATTCTCTATCTTCAAAGATATTGTCCATTAGCGTTCAAAAATTCAACTTTCAATTACTATTCTTCAAAGAACTCCATAAGTCAAATCAAACTCTTTTTAACAAATTTCCATATTAGACATTTACTTTCAAACCTGAATAATAACAACAGTAAGCACACATATAATAATAACATGAATATCTTCTACAAAAACCAAATTCATGGCAATCATAAACAGTACAAATCATCAGTTCAAAACATCACCTGAAAATAAGCAAATTCCATCGACTTAAATAAAAAATGAATCATCTATTACACTAAATTTAAATTGGCTAAGCTCATCAGGAAAAACTACAATTAACCCACATTATTTACAAATTCACATGTCCTTTGAAGAAATGTGTTCTTGATGCTAATTTTGTAAATAATTATATCAGCCATACCTCCTCGAAACTGATTTGAAGGCTAATATTACATCTCTCTCAAAAGGGCGCAATTCAATCTCATTTAAACACATACTGATACCAACCAAACTCTATCCAGAACATACTCGTTGGCAACACAAATATCATAGCATCATTCATGTGCAAAAAAAAAAGCTAAAAATAATGGAGGCTTTATTAATAAAAATCAAAAACCCAACATCCAATCAACTATGAACACGCTAACAAGATGCTTATGGTGTTCAGTACATAATACATGCCACTACACTACATTATACATAACACCATATACATTCCGTTTCACATAAAATAACATTTATAGTCTAGTTGGTAAGTCTATGTATATATACTGCCTACGTATATATATATATATATATACTGCCTACTTCCACCGAACGGCCATAGCCTAGGGGTAGAGTCGCTGACTGACACCATTTTGGCCGGGTTTCAATCCTGGGTAAAAAAGCAATCGGAGTCTAACCGTACTGATGAGCTGTGATACGGCGAAACAGATCTGTCTTCGGATGACAATATATATAGATATATATATATATATATATATTTGCATATATATGGAAGTATGTGTGTGTGTATATGTGTGTATGTGTATATATACATACATACACACACACACAATGTCTATGTGTATAAATATATATATATATATATATATATATGTATTCCACAATTTGTGTATTGATTATAATTCTATCTACTGAATGTATTCTGCACTTTTTGTTGTTTCATGTCTTCAGAGGCAAATATTTACAACCTTGCACTGATATATTGTTATAAATATGCGTGTGTGTGTGTATACACACAAACAGTCTGTTTATATGTGTATCTATCTATCTCTCTCTCACTCTCTCTCTATATATATTTTGTTTGTGCGTATGTATATATATATATATATATATATATATATATAATGTTTGTGCGTATGTATATATATATATGTGTGTGTGTGTATATATATATATATATATATATGTTTGTGTGTGTATATATATGTTTGTGTGTATATTGTATATATATATATATATATATATATATATAAGAAATAAATATCTAGGCTAAATACTTAAATTCTGTGAGATTTTATTATGATGCACAAGTTCATAAAAAAAATTTTTTTCCTATTTTGTAATATTTTTTCTTTGAGAACTAAGGCATTCTGGAATGATCCATTCCTTCAAAAAGTAAGAAAGAATGAAGAAATGTAACAAAAACAACATTACAAGTAAAATTTAATGAAAAGAAAATAATTTTTTCAGGTAAATAAAATTGAAATCTGGATTTATTTATCTCTCTCTCTCTCTCTCTCTCTCTCTATATATATATATATATATTGTGTGTGTGTGTTATCTTATGTTATCTTATATTTAACGAAAGTGAGAAAATCTTTCATTAAAGTTCTTTACCAAATCTGACAAAGCATAAGACCATTATAATTTTATATTCTCTGATATTTTTAGGGCTTGTATGTTGGATTATTAAAAAAAAATTAAAACATTTGTTTTACATACTCTCAGTAAGAGTAATTTGTTTTGAAACACAATATTGTATTTGTACCATTTATATTTATGTTCTTTTCACCTTGATTATTATAACTTAATTATCATAACAACTCAGTCTGTCAATTCTATGGCTGTAAGTAAACATCAAACCAGAAATAAAGATGAAATTCTTGATTAGACTCACTCAGGCTTCTCAATGTAAAAGAATTCTATCTTACCATAACAGCTCCTCTACTGATTCAGCTACAGGGACCAACATTAACCATATATTTAAAAAGTGGAAAGTGGACAATTTACATGTCTGTTAATCTATCAGTTTCAGCAGTATCTGAACATTTCCTTAAAACCAGCAGTGTACCTGGTCATAGAGCCCCAAATTGTCTTCAGTGCTGACAAGGGCAAATTCTAATTATCACTTGAATGTTTCTGAATGAGTGAACATTAAGTCTAATCAGCTGTCTCTCTCTCTGAGCAGGATTAGTTGATGAGCTTAAAAAGTAATTAATTTTTAATGTTTATTTTATATAACATATATTGGTCTGCGGTTGTATTTTTGTATACTGAACATTTTACAGTTATGCATTATTTTGTTAGCTCTCTTTTTTTGTTATGAATTGTTTTAATAATATGCCCCCTGTTACTGCTCTAATAACCATATAGTTATATTTTTATTTTCTCTTGAACATTTGATGCTACCATATTTTATGTTTATAATTTCTTAGTCTAATAGTAAACTTTGAATCAGAAAGTGACTTTGAAATATCTGGGACACATAATGAGGAAAGAGGAATACGAGAATTTGATACTTAAAGTTTTTATTGGAAGCAAGTTGAGCAGAGAGAAATATCAAATAAATAAACTTGTATAAATAAGCGTCAGAAAAAGAGTGGCAAGTTTAGTAAAAAGGAAAGAAAAAATAGGAGAATTTTGTTTAGAGCTAGAAAGGATAGGAAATTGTAGAAAGCAATAGATTTCCCAACATATAAATGTAGTATTATTGGTAGTAATTGACTTTTTTTACTACATTAAATGAAGCATTGTCAACTATAATTACTTTTTGACTATTTCTTTCTTTTTTTAATTTCAGTTGATTTTCATTGCACCTACTCTGAGTATCATTCTTCATCCATCAATGAAATAAGTGAAGAAGAATATTTTGGATGCGAGTCAAGTTGAGTGTATTTGAATGAACGTTTGATAATATATCAATGTGAGATAGAGCAGATGCTATTTTTCTTTTCTTCTCATTAAAGGTCAGTATAAAAAAGTTTTGTGCTACAGTAGAAGGTTTAATTACTGTTTTTGCCTTTCTCTATCTCTTTCTCCATATCGAGTCTATTTATTATTTAGTTCGTTATGGCTCTCCCAATCTTATTTTTTTACTTTCTTCATGACTATTCTTTCACTTTTTGCAATTTGCACTTCCAAACATTTTCCCAAAATTATAATGAATATCTCACTGTTTTTTGGCTATGTTTACTTTTGATGTGCTTTAAGAGTGTCACATTCCCCAAGCCTCTTTTCCTTCATTATGTGTCAAATAAATTTTAACAGTCTCTTTCTGATTGTTATGAGTCCTTGTTTCTCATGTGCTTTCTTCCTTGTATTGTTAGAATTCGCCAAGAAACCACATTTTTGTTGCTTGCTTCTTTTACATTTTGAATTAAATTGTCCAACTTTCACTGTCATTAGATATGGCAGAACAGTCCAGCTCTTTTTTTTCTTCATTTCTAATGTTTTCAATTGCTTAATACTTAACTCATTTTCAGAAAAGACATCTTTCTCTGTTGCTATCTACCTTTGTGTTGTAATCCTAAAAGGTTAATGCATGAGTAATTACCAAACTGAAGGTTGGGAATAATAGTATATCAATCAGTACAAGACTCGCAAGCTGCATGAAGTATATACACTACTAGTCAGTATAATCACTCAGCTGTACTACAATTTACTCTGTTAGTGTCTACATATTTAAGAGGATAGAAACATCCTATTCCAGTATACAGGTAGGTATACATTTTGAATTTTTGCCAAAATCAACATTGTCTGATATGACATTGTCTAAATAGCTGAATTTCCGCATTTGTTTAATTTCGATATTTTGCTCATATCTTAGGCTGTCATTTTAACTCTGGGGTATATTTTTTTAAAAAAATTATGTGTAAGCAATTGAAATATCCAATGTCTATGGGTCAAAAGAAAGTACAAAAAGATTTCTGAAACTGTATTAATCCAGAAAAATGTCCTGACTATATTTCAATATTCAAAGACTTACAAGAAAAATTTTACATTGCAGATTTTCCATAACTAAATCTAAAATGAAACCCTCCTTTTTTTTTCTTTTTTTTTTCAGTTCTTCTATTTATCATCTTAGTCATCCCACCTGTATTTTCTTCTTCTTCATAATTCTTCTCTTTTTTTTTTTTATCCTATAACTGTTTTTTGTCTTTTGTTTCTCTGTTATCTCTTCTGTGACCTTTTGACCCTAGATTATTTGAAATCTGTAAAGAAAAAGGAATTCTCAGAATTTTTAATACATTTATAATGGTGGCCTTTAAAGTTAGTGAAAAAAGTGAAAGTGACGAAACAAAATATTGAGATAAGACATGATTTAGATAAGTTAAAGAGTCTTTATTCGCTGTGATTTACAAGGTTTGATCATTTGCATGTTGTTGGGTTTTAGATATCAGTTGTAGATGAATGAGTGTTTATTCAGAGTATAACCCAAGATAATATTAACTGATTTGTTTTTATGGCTTATCAACCTTTGGCAGGTTATTTAAAACCAGAAAATATTTTTAAATTGTAAGAATGTTTTGTAGATAATATTTTATTGATACAAGTCCTACTAATTAACCCATAGCTGGAGGAAGAAGTGATGGATTCATACCTTTCTCAAGGATCCTCATATCTCTTGACTTATTAGTCGTAGGGGCATCATATGTACTGCAACTGCAGTAGAAGTGTTGTTTCTTTATGCACAACAGCCTGACAGAGCCCAAACCCTCTCATTGCTATTTTACCCATAGCCTGAGGTAGAAGAGTTGGATTCATGCCTTTCCCAAGGGTATTAGCATGTAAGTAAATATAACAAATCTGACTGAAATTTGAACTCATCTCTCTGATTCCTCAGTCCAAGCCACTATTCATTACTCTAGTATGCCTCCTCCTATCAAAGATACTTGTGTGTAAATGATTATACAAATCTAAGTGGAACTGGAACTCCGATTTCCAAATTTGAGTCATTTCCCATTACACTACCCTCATATACAAGCTTATTCTCAAGTGGCTAAGTACTAACCAGGCTTGATGTTACACAATTTTCATGATCATATGAGAAAATGCAAGAGCCTTAGTAAGGTAGTAGTCAAAATAGACATGGGGAGAAGATAAACATGTGGAGTTGAATGAAATAGATGAGTTGGAGAAATACTCCACAAATTGTTTCACTGTAATATTCAAAAGTTAACTTCTACTTTTGGTAGTTTGATGCTACTGATGGCCTGGGTAAATTTTGTGTAGTCTGCTGTGTTTTGTTAAACTTGGCTGTCATAGGGCTATCACTAATGGCAACCTGCCTTTATAGGTGACATCAGTTTTGGTTTATAGCAAGTCAATGACTCAGAAATGGCTGCTATAAAAATCATGTGGATTTTTTTTTGATCAGTCAGAAAATATGTTTTATGACCCTGGTAATTTGGAAATGGGCACACAGATCCAGACAAAATTAAGCTCTGTTTTTGTCATAAGAGCTGTGGATGTCATTCCATTTGAGTTAAAGAATTGGAGTTCCCACATAGTATAACACATTTGATAATCAGAAAAATTTTACAGACTTGTTAATAACTTTCAAGCTAGAAATATTACTCTGTTTTGATTTATGCAGATTTAAGAACATTTCGATTGACTGTATTTTTAGGAATTTGCTAAATTTATTTGTTTAACAGTAACTTAGGTGATTTGAATTAGATCTATAGAAATAAAAAGTATAATTTCATCCAGATCTTGTACAATATTTGGACTGAGCAAGCTTCATATTTGAAAACATGAAAAAGAGACTTGAGACAAAAGAAATGTAGTTCTACAGAAGAATGATGAGAATTCATGTGAGCAATGAGAAATTTTTAAAAATGTGAACAAAATGAACACTTGTACTCAAAAACTATTAAAATGTTCAGGACACAATTAGGAAAGAGGGTTTTGGAGTAGGTGATACTCATAAGACCAATGTCAAGGCTAGAGGAACAGAGGAAAGCATAGAGAAATTATCTAATAGGATTTCACAAATGAATGACAATTTAGTGACTAGAGGAGACAAAGATTGCTTTGAGCTACAAAGTATATGAAATTGTACAAAGCCATAATTGAAGGAAAACAGCCCTTGAAAGAATGATTTTTTTTTTTAATTGAAAAATAAATTTAAATCAAAATTTCATGTTGTCCTGCTTTGTTATTTTTTTAATTGTCACATTCCAATTACTGGAGTTATTTTACAGTTCGTAAAAACAATTTTTGCTTTTGCATAGGTTAGGTTGTTATAAAAATAATGACCGATTTCCGAAACACAATTTTATTCTAGAAAAATTAACTGTAGAAATGTTGAAATTAGTAAGCATCTCTGCACCTCTGCCATCAATCAACAATATAATTTATTCCTTGTTCATAAAAGTTATTGGCTGTGATGCAAAAAAATTCTTTGAAAGCTGATTCTATCTCTGGTTTGGGCCTAAAAGTTTTCCCATTTAAAAATGTGTTTAAGTGCTTAAAACGTGATAATCAGTAGGTGAAAGATCAGGAGAACATGGAAGATGTGATAAACTCTCATATCCCAAGTCTGTGAGTTTTCAATGCCATTCTTGCAACATGTGGTCGTACATTATTATGGAACTGAATTGGATCATGTTGATTCACTAATATAGGTCTCATATTTTGCAATTAGGTATGCATTTCAGCAAGTTGATTGCAGTAAAGCTCTACATTAGTGCTCTCATAGGCTTCCAGAAAGCTATAGTTGATAGCACCATATGCAGACAACTAGACAGTCACCAGAATCTTTTGCTAATGCAACTTTGGCTTTGGAAAATGCCTGGGGGACTTATGATGAAGCCATTAACCTGATCATTTACGGTTATCGTAAAGGATCCACTTTTTATCACAAATGACTATTTGTTCAAGGAAGAGATCAATAGTGTTATGCAGAAAAGTCATTAATCTCTCTTCAAAACACTAATGTTTATGATTTTCATTGAGATCATGAGGATCACATTTATCAAGATTTTTTACCTTGCCAATACTCTGCAAATGCCATGAGACTGTTGAAGTGTTGACAGCAAGTTTCTTTGACATTTCTCTGACACATTGATGTGGGTTTTGCTCAACAACTGTTTGCAATTGTTTGTTTTCAAGACTGCATGACTGTCCTCCACCTTCTTCATCATTAAGGCTCTCATCACCAGTATGAAATTTATGGAACTGTCTCTTTATACTGTCCAATCACTAGTGGATCAATCTTCCCATGCTCTGTTGATATTAGCAGAAGTTTGGAAGGTGCTGTGCCCAAGTTTGAACTCATACAAGAAAAGTAAATGAAGATCATGTTTTGTCATGTTCATAATTAAGGGTTCCTATGTTACATGAGTACCTCTGTCTAAAAAAAAAGTTAAAAATTTATTAAAAAGCACAAATTAATCATTAAGCCAAGAGGGCGTTTGCTACCAGAATTAGGCAACGCATAGCATCCTCTAAGTTTGGTTCCAAAGATTACTGGCGTCTCTGCAAAAGCGTGCTCAGCAGGAACAAGACTTCAATACCCCCACTAATCAATGAATTTGAAGTTCTCACCTCCCCAGCCGACAAGGCTGAATGCTTTGCCCGTAGATTCTCA
The DNA here is from genome assembly GCA_037127315.1 of Ascarosepion bandense. Lineage (NCBI taxonomy): Eukaryota > Metazoa > Mollusca > Cephalopoda > Sepiida > Sepiidae > Ascarosepion > Ascarosepion bandense. The sequence continues at coordinate 9,597,291 of JBBBDQ010000145.1, forward strand.
ACCAATCGACACTGGACTCGTTAGGAATACCTCCACCAGACTTCCCACCCAGAACTAAGGCTCAACTAAATAACGTCCATATTACACCCTCGCTGGTCGCCAAGATAATTGCACAACTTGACCCACACAAAGCGAGCGGTGGAGACAGAATCCCAGTCATAGTACTGAAGAAATGTGCCCCAGAACTCTCCTCTGTCCTCTCTAAACTCTATAACCTCTGCCTATCTGCTTCCTGCTTTCCTGCCTGTTGGAAGTCCTCCTGCATAGTTCCTATATTTAAGAATTCCGGCGAACCCTCAGACCCCGCCAATTACCGTCCTATTATTCTCCTTCCAATCTTTGGCAAAGTTTTCGAAGCCATTATCAATGCCGAGGTGATTCAGCATCTCATGGCCAACGGGCTTCTCTCTGACAAACAGTACAGGTTTCACTTCACCAGGTCTACTGCTGATAGGCTAACGACCATTACCAAGTACATATATCGGGCACTCGACAAGAATGGTGAAGCCCGAACCTTTGCCTTGGATATCTCCAAAGCATTCGATAGGGCTGGCATGCTGGCCTCTTGTGCAAACTGCAGAGCTATGGGATAACTGGACATCTGTTTGACCTCATCCAGTCTTTCCTCTCTAACCGCACATTGAAGGTGGTATTAAATGGGCATGCCTCCCAAAACTACCATACGAACGCGGGCGTCCCTCAAGGTTCTATCCTAGGTCCCACGCTCTTTCTGATCTACATTAATGATCTTCCCGACACCATTAGATCCCAAGTTGGCATGTATGCCGACGACACAACAATCTACTCTCGCATCGATCAGAAACCAGGTCTGGACGACAAAGTGAACCTCGCTGCCGTACTTGAAAGGGACCTCCAATCCGTAGTGGCCTGGGGTAGGAAATGGCTGGTAAATTTCAATGCCTCTAAAACAAAGCTGTTATCAACTAACCACCATAGACAATCGCATCTACCTCCCAAAGAGTAAAATACTACGCCTCCTTGGCCTTACACTTTCGGCGGACCTCAAATGGAATGACTATATTGAATCCATTGCCAAATCTGCTGCTATGAAAGTCGGCTCCCTGTGCAGGACCCGGAAGTTTTTCCCACCTGAATCTATGCACATATACAAATCTACCATCCGCCCGTGTATTGAATATTGCTGCCATATCTGGTCGGATGCCCCTGCTGCTCTCCTTGGGCTTCTTGACAAAATACAAAGGAGGATCTGTAACATGATTGATACTGACTTGGCAGTCCCGCTGCAGCCGCTCTCTCACCGGCGTGATGTGGCTTCCCTGTGCCTCTTCTACAAGTACTTTCATGGCTTCTGCTCCGATGAGCTTAGGTCACTGGTGCCGCCTAAGCAGGAATTTACACGAGATACTAGATTAGCAACTAGGTCCCACTCTTTTACAGTTAAACAAATAAGATGTAACCGTAAATTCTACTCCAACAGCTTCTTTCCTCGCGCTTCCCGCCTGTGGAACTCCCTTCCACAAGTCTGCTTTCCCGACAGTTACAATCTCCAGGTGTTTAAATGTAGGGTCAATAGACACCTCCTATCACACTAATTCCCAACTATTCTCACAACACTCTCATCTACCCAACCCTCATTCTCGGTATCCTTACCCGCCTATCACCCACCCTCTGACATTTCCTATATTTAATCATCCTTTCTCCACTCTACATAGCCCCCTGCGCAGTAGTGGCAGTGACATGCCTTGCTCGGGGTGAAACGCTTATAAAAAAAAAAAATGTATACCGAAATTCACCTAATATATACTGTGAATACTATGTTAAAATGGTTTTTCAAAATACAACACTTTGAGTGGCCGATACATTATTTTTGTAAAAACCTAATATTTCTTTTCATTTTTTTTTTCAATACAAACATTTTTACAGAGAAATGTAATGAAGGTATAAATACTATAAATTGGTTTGATAAAGAGTTATAAAGAAATTTTAACTGATAAACAAAAATAACAACAGGTCTTTGTCTATACTTTTGAGATGTAGTACTATTTATACTATTTACATTATTCATACTACTGTCTTCATGTTTACGACCATGTTTGATGTTTCAGCCATTGTACACTCCAGATTTCTTCAGGTGCTTGAGATTTCGTAGTAATCCTGATAAAGGGTTCAGTTTAAACTTCCTAGCACCTGAAGAAGACCGAAGCATAAACAGCTGAAAAACCATAAACATGGCAGTAAAGATAAAGACAATAGTCTGAATAATGTAAATAGAACAGGTCTCTTACGCTAAAATAAAGTAAGGAATTGTAAATATTGAAATATACAAGCTATCAGGTCCACATTCAGTTAAGTGGCATACGTAAAACATGCTTGGGAAATCATGTCTTGAATGAGACATGACTGACTGGGCAGAAGATTATCCTGCAGTAGTTGCCATTGCCTTCTGCGATAGACTGTTTGCCAGCCAAGGCTATAGAACCCAATCTGATTTGTTATTTAACCCATAACTGGAAGGATAAGGATTAATACTTTTCCCAAGGGTATTTGTGCAAAAGTGAATGCAATGAATTCAACTGGAATTTGAACCAGCTCCCCAATTTCTCATTCCAAGCTGATATCCACTGCACCACAACGTGTACATTTCCGGCTAGTGCAGGAAAATTATTTTTTGTCTTTAAGAAACTTTAAACTTTCCAATTTACCACCCTGTTAAATCTTAGCCAATATCATAACACATTCTTTGCTTGTGATCTTTAATTGAATCAAACCAAATAAATGCTTTCAAGTAGACCAAGCTTGAAGATGGCATTTTATTCAAGATGTCTGTTTCAAGACATTCATTTTTGCACTAGGAAGAAGCTCCTGAAACTACTTAGGTTGAAGTTAGCACAGTGATGGCTGATTTTTAACTGCTTAATCCTTCCCAAGTGGACACGGTGGGATGGAAATTACACAATACTCTGTCTGTTTCACCCACTCCAAGCATTCAAATATCATCTTGTTTTCATTCTAAACCAAAACCACGTTTGCTTTCGTTTAGTCAGCTGTTTTTAAATTCTTTTACAGTTTGTATTTACTTTGAAAAGGAAAAAAAAAAGATTTTTTTTTTTAATCTTTGTTCATGCATTAACAGATTACAGAACTTCTGAGATATCTGTCTTAGTCTAGGAAACTATGTTTGGATACATTTTTTTCTTCTAAAGTTAAGATACACCTGTTTGTTCTGACCGACTTGAAATTGGAAACTTTTTCCAGTACTACGATGCTTTATGCTTTCACTGCATTTATTCTTTGCCTTTCTCAACCCAACTTTTCTTCTGACCACATTTTATTTTGATGATATATTAGTACACTTCATCCATTTCATGAATCTTTTATCTGTAATAACCATTCAGGAAGTTGGCAGTAATATCTGTCTACTATTTTTTATTTTTTGTATCTCTAAATGATATTTGTCTCTTTACTATCCCAGCAGACCTTGTTCTGGGATCCATTTGTTAGGTAGTTTACTAGCTGTTTCCTTTTGCCTCTCTTGTTTTCAATATCTCACCTGAGTGTCAAATTCTTCAAGCTCACTTTCATCATTATATTCCCTGAAATTTAAATTCTCTTTCTGATTCTAACTGTTTTTTTTTTGTTGCTATTTTCCTTAAAACATCATTGTTGCCCACATGTTCACTTCACAGTATTTTCAGCATCATTCTATAGAAATCATATCACTGTTGCTTACAATCCCCTCTTCATCTGTGCGGAAACTGTACACTGTTCACTACAACATAGAAGGACTTATGTTGCATAGCATGTCAGCACACTTTTCTTTTTCCCAATGAAAATTTCTTGTTTCTGAATAATTTGCTTAGCTTTTGGAAGGCATCTTTGCTGTTCCAATGTACCTTCATATTTATATGTTACATAAACTAACATTAAGTATAGATGATATCAGATTTTATTATCCAAGTCAGTTTTCATATTAAAATTATTCAGCAACCAATGTTGGTAATATTTTCTGGATATATTTACATGAGCAAAACATTGCATAATTTTCATCTCAGGCAATCTACAAATACAAAAACGAATGTGCATGGGTAGTGCAGTAGATATCAGTTTGGAACATGAAATCTGAGAGCTGAGTTCAAATTCCAGTTGAATTTGTTGTATTTACTCATGTTCAAATACCCTGGGGAAAGGTATGAATCCATTGTTTCTCCCTCTAGCTATGGGTTAAATAGCTGAACAGATTGGATGGTCAACCACTTTGCCGCAGAAAGTTTGCCCAGTCAGTCATGTTTTTCTTGATATATAACTGCCCAAATGTGTATCATGTATGGCATTTAATTGACATATAAAAAAATATTGATATGGTCTTGTAACATCAGTTAAATTAATTCAATATGAATATTTATTAAAGAAATAAGTCCAAAATATATGAGCTGCAAAAAAATTGTTTGTTCAAGACAGTATCCCACATACCTATATAAATTATTATTTTATTTACATTCAGACTATTGCCCTCATCTTTGTTGTTGTTAGCATGTTTCAGTCACTGTGCCCGCCATCCTTCATCAGGTATTGATTGATCCAGGTAATCAACAGGCAATTCAATAACTGAGGAGTATTAAAAATAAAAACTAGACATGATATCCCTAGACATGGGTAGTTGAACAATAACAGTCTACCCCTATAGATTCAATCATGGGTTCAAATCGAAATTTCCTTTAAGGTTACCTTGAATTGATATACACCTGATAAAGGCCAGAAGACACAAGAAAGGAAACATGAGGATAATGATAACAAAGATGAAGAAAACAGTCTGGATTTAAATAGCATAAATAATGGTAATTCCTCATCCTAGAAATTTAGATATAAATTATCATTTTATTATTTTACCTTTTAAAATGGTCTTCTTTATCAATCTTTCATTCATGGATTTTATCAACTTTTCTACTCTTTCAACTTTAACACAACTTTTAGCAGTATTAATTGCTTCTCAGTGATCTTTACTTGAATACTGTTTTCCATTCTCATACACAGCTTTTAATGATGCCCGTCAAGTTTTCTACTTGATTAATATCTGGAGAGGCTGGTGGAGGGCCATTCCATTAATTTATCTTCAAAACCTTTTAAGCGTTGAATATAATCTTTAGCTTAAAGTGTTTTAGTTGCAACCTTTACCACTAAAAAAATTATTTCTCAAGGAACTTCCAATAATTATCTGCGTTGATTTTTTAAATTTTCGTCTTAAGCAAGGCAATAAGTCCACTATGATGTATGGGGACTGTGTGAGAGAATATTAGAAAAAGAAAGCATTCTTAGGGTAAGAAAACAAAGAAATAGGAAAGAAATTTTGAAAGATTAAAATTGTTGAAGATCATCAAAGTTGAGTGGAAAGCAAGAAGAGTTCCACAAGTGAAACAATGATGAGAAGTAACTGCTAGCAAGAATGGTTTCGTTTTTGTGGTTTTATCTAGACGTTTCACCTGTAAAATTATGAGGCCTTGCCACCAACCTAGTACTGTGTTTTAATTCATAAAGTCTTGATATCAAAGGAGTAAGCTCCTCAGAATAATTAGCATAAAAAGTTTATAGAAAAGGTACAGCAAAGGTATGTTACAGCAGTGTAAAAGTAACTTAGGCTAAGATGTCATTTCCAGACAAATAATATTGCAGATTCTTCTTTGTATTTTATTGAGAATCTCTAAAATTTTCGCAGGTATACCAGACAAGATATCAACTTCAACACTTCAGAGTTGATTTTGATACCATCATCAACTACAAAGTGAACAATAATTTTATTTTCATTCATACTATTCTCAAAATTTTAAGGAGTTGTTGAAAGATTGATAAAGTTAACAACATGTCAAGGAGACAGTAAATAAAATGATTTATTCAGCTTTATACAATATCGTATTAAATATTCTTCTTTAACAGATACTTGTCCATTTATTTATGAATAAAATATTTGTGTCACACTTAGTTTTCATAATAACATCTGATACTATCAAAGTTAGATAATTTAAGTTAAAATTCATTTAAGGAATGCATGCTGATGATTTTATCAGTGTCAGATAATAGGATTGTAATTGCAAAAAACTTGATTTTTTTTAATATAATCTGGCAGATATAAAGAAAAAATGATTACCTGTTGCTGAAATCAATAGACAACTTACTAAAGGACATAAATACTCTTTAAAAATACATCAAACAAGGACAGCATTAAAAAGAAAAAAAAAACCTAAAGGCAACCAACTCAGTGAAGTGGTCAGTGGCTGGATTACCTAAACGGAGTAAAAACACTTGACAAAGCAAACCTCTCTGCTGATCTTGAAAAGGACCTCCTATTTGTGATGGACCAGGGTAAGAAATGGCTGATAAATTTTAATAGTTCAAAAAAAAAATCTGCTATCCTTTAACCATTATAGACAATTGCATATATCCCCCATCACCAAGGATCAGACTAGTTTCTCTGAAAGCAAAACACTGCCACTCTTCAGCCTAACTCTCTCAGCCAACCTCAAGTGGAGTGGCTACATTGAATCCATAGTTAAATCTGCTGCTAGGAAGGTCGATTCACTGTGTAGAGCCAGGAAGTTTTTCTTGCCTGAATTCATCTTTCACATATAGAAATCTACCATCTGCCCATGCATTGAATATTGCTGTCAAATCTAGTCAGGTGCCCTGTTATTCATCTCAAGATTCTTGACAAAATTCAATGGAGAATCTACGATGTAATCTTATCCCAACCTGGTATCTCAACTTCAGTCACTTTCTCACAGATGTCATGTGGTTTCCCTCTGTCTTTTCTACAAATATTTTCCCAGCTTCTGCTTCAATGAGTGTAGCTCCCTGGTGCCCCCTTTGCATGAATCTACTCGAGCTATTGGACTAGTGACTAGGTTCCACCCATTTACAGTGAAACCAATCAAATGTAACCACAACTTCTACTCGATCAATTTCTTTTCTTGCATTTACCAACTGTGGAATTCCCTTCTGTATACTTGATTCCCTGACAGCTACAATCTCCAAGAATTTAAATGCAATTGACATATCTTCTTGACTCTTTTATCATGTTTTTTCAGCCCTTTTATCATGTTTTTTCCCTTTCTACTCTACTCTCATGCAGCTCACTTCACTCCAGTGTTCTCATCCTTCTCTTAACCATCCACTGACACCCCCTGTAACTTGTTCCTCTCTCTTACCACTCTCCTCTTATGTAACCCCTTGCACACTGCCTTACTTAGGGTGAAATGATTATTTAAAAAATTCTTACAAAAAGTTGGCCCTTGTTGCAACTTGAGTTTTATGCATTCTTTAGATGACTTGAATGCACAAGCATGACATGTTATGCATATATATGAAGTCACATTTGAAAGGAGATAGAGTAGCCGTGTAACATTGTTCAGATTGAGTAGATACTGTTATAGTGCTGCTTTGTCTTGATAAACCTGGAAAATAAAAGATGAACACAACATACATAATCTGTGTGTTTGTGTGTGTTAGCATTGGACAATAGAATGATTCTATTTTGACACTTACAATGACGTAAAGAATTGCAGAAAATATTCTCACAAATTTCTACACAATTGTAAATTTCCTTAAAATATAGCCATAAATAAATATTTGTATAAAAAGTGTAGTATCCAGATTTAGAGAAAAAATATTAAATACACATATAAAATTAACGACGTTATTGACTTTAGATTGATATGGAACATTAATAAAATATAAACAGACCATGGCTTTTAATTGTTTCTGAACACAGACTTAGTTAATTTGTGACATTTAGTCATAATTTTGTTTCATTTGCCTTCTATTTTCTGCCACTCTCATTTGCCTTCTAAATTTTCAGTCACTCTCATTGTTTTCCATCACTTTAACATCATTGTCATTTATCTTGAAGAATGTTTGCTGTGTGACAAAAAGATAAGCCCAAGGACAGAGACATGTCATCATGTTGCTCAATAATATTCATATACACTTAGTACCTGACTGCATGAATTTATGTATACTACTATATTGGTGACTAGGTTTTACTGTTGAACTGAAGTAGATAAAACCATATGTTCTGTTCTGATAGTTTCTTTTCTCACTTGTGGAATTCTCTGCCAATTTCTTGATTCTCTGTTACCTACAATTTTCAAGAATTTGAATGACACATTAATAATCATCATCCATTTCATTGAATTCTGTTTCTTGTATTGTCTTTTTTCTTCACTAAAGTTTTATCTTTATTTTTCACTCCCAGTAAAGCCTCGTCTTAGTGACATTATCACCCTGCTTGAGTGTGAAATGATTAAGAAAAAAAAGCAGAGAAACATTGCAGTGTTTACTTTACCACATAATCAAATTACTGCCAACATCAGCACCAGAATATTGTCTCCATGCCAATACATTACTACCTCCAAATTCAACTGATTTTCCACATACTTGGAAAGCAATCTCTCACCTTTACCCTGCCTGACACACTGCTTACTATCAAAGCAAACTAAATTAAACTTAGATTGCCAAACTATATTCTTGTCCAGTTTTCACTGGTGCAGACAAGATGCTACTCTTGTCTTTTGGACTTCCTGTTGATAAGGGATGTGAAAGCATGTCTTTCTGCTTTGCATAAAAGATTCTGCTATGTTTGCTGAGACATTTTCATTCTTTGGTTACTTGGTGCATTATACACATGCTGGTGTGCCCAATATTTAATCATTTAAATTACTACCCTGATATTTTACGTCTTAAAAGAGTCAGTATCAATATTTAATATTCTGGAAATTTTATTCCTATATCTATTAACTTCTTTTGGAATAGTAGAAATCAACATCCCTTGAGTTTTTAGTTAAACAACTCAATGTCTTAGTAATTCATCAAATTAGGAAAAATGCAGCAGATGAAGAAGAAATATTTATTAATATTGTTATGATACTATATTTCATTGGAAACTGAATTTTTTTTTTTTTTTTTTAAAGAAATCACCCATGGATTTAGATGACATTGTTCTCTAATTTTGGATGAAATGCTTTATACAGATTTTTTTTTTTTTAATCATATCACCCCGAGCAAGGTGATAATGCTACTGAAGCGCAGGGGGCTACATAGGAGTGAAAAGATTGGAAAAGAGAAATCCGGAAACCACATTCGAAACAAGGGATGAGCCACTTCACCTGTTCAGTAGACGTGGGTGGAGTGTGAACCGGGCAATAGTTTAGTCTATCTACTCCAATTGAAAAAAAAAAAAAAAAAGATGTTAGTGACTTACTAAGTTTTAACTTAGTTAAGTCTAGTCAAAGAGATTTCTGCTAGGAAAAAATTCCTTCAAATTAGACATGAAAGTTAGAAATTATACAAAAATGGGCAAAATAAAAGAGGATAAAAATAAAAAACAAAATGGCTTAATTTTTACCATATTCAAGAAGACAGACGCACGTGCTACTACCAGCAAGTTAAAAATTCTTATACTTTTGGTAACAGTTTTGGTCAAGGGCATTAATAGGATGGCCAGTGGCCGAGCAATTGGGAAAGGAAAGAAGGAAAGAAACAAGGAGGCTGACTGTGTCTGGGGGGGAAACAAATAAGGGTAAAGTGTAACATAGAAAAGTTCTTAAGAATATTTACTGCAATATTTGTATTGATCAAATGTCTAGAATTAAAATTTTTTTTTATTTGTAAATTTTCATTCATAATATTGGATACACGTGTGTGTGTGTGAAGGAGAAAGATGTATATTTAAGCAGTAAGAATTCATTTAAACAACTTTTATTAAGTTCAACTGAAATCATTCAGTTTAATTTTTCTTATTGCATTTTAAAATTTTCAAATAAGATGTATATTGGAATAAGAATTGTGCATAAACTCTGCAAAGTTCATGTTTTGTTCTTATTTGGTTAGTTCTGAGCTATATTGTGTATATCAAAAACAAGAAACTGCAGAAATTTAACTATTTCATTAGTGTAAGAACAAACAATGAAATGTGTCAGAAATTTAAAGGCACAAAACAATATCAAAAAGTTCCCTTCAGAGACTAAGCAGTTACTAAGGGATAGGAAAAGTTTCTTAAAACAGGGTCATTTTCTGAACAGATATATAATAACTAATCTATTATACGCCAGTGAATGCTGGATGATTATGCTATTCATTTTCTGGATCTCAATAAAATCCAAATAAGTATTTGCAATGTAATCGGCCCTGACTTCTCTACTTCAGTCAGTTTTTCACTCATTTGGCATGGCTTTCTTTTGTCTTTTATACAAATATTTTCATGGTAACTGCTCTGATGAGCTTTTTCACTGGTTATCTGTCCATGTGAATTTAAGTACCTAGGTCCCACTTTTTTACGGTTGAAATAGTTAAACATAACTGCAACTTCAGGGAAATCGCATCCTGTTGTGAGAAAGTGACTGAAGTCAAAATGCCAATTCAGAACTGATTACACTGCAGATCCTTCTGCGGATATTGTCAAGAATTTTGAGATGGACAGTTGAAACACCAGATAGGATATGGCAGTAGTATTTAATGTACAGATGAATGATAGATTTATAAATGTTCAAGACGGATTCCGAGAAGAAAAATTTTCTGGTATGATACAGTGACCCAAATTACCTTGCGATAGATACAGCTAGTGATTTCATGAAGTTACTTAACTTAAAGTCAGTGGAAAACATGAGGCCAAGAAGGCAAACATCAGCCATATTGATGGTAGGCAGAAAAGTTCACTATGGCAGTTAAATGAAAGCCATTTTGTTTGGAAGTCATTAGCTTTTTCTAAACAAATTTACTATCATTCAATAGCATATATAAGTTTATGTAGATGTTCCCTTATAGATAAAACAAATCAGGATTTCTTGATAAGTCAATGAAAAGCTTAAAATTTCTGTCTCCTCTCTCCTTTGTGCACATATGTAGTTATATCAACATAAATGTTACATGAAATTTTTTTACACTTTGTCATTAATTTTCATACAATTTTTCTGCAATATAAAAATTTATTTTCTCCTGTAAGTCTTTACAAAAGCAGTGAACACACATAGAGATATGCATTATATATATATATAAAAAACTGCTATTAATAAGCATGAACTACAAATAAAACTATTAGTATATAACACAGTGTGTCTTAAATCTTAATTTTTAATAATTATTATTATTCAAGACATACATACATATACATATCTATATGATAGCTAAATATAACTGCCACTTCAGTGAAACCACATCCTGTGTCAGGGAGGAAGTGACTGAAGTTGAGATGCAAATATATACTTGGACTAGTATATGCATCTTGATTGTTATACTCTAAACCATCCATCGTTCTTTGGTAGTTTGATAAGCTCAGTAACCATCTTGGAAATCTTTAAACAAAGCCTTTATTCAGTTTGTAGAAGTAGATTGTTCTCAATCTGATCTTGATGCTTAAGATATCTTTTATCAGTAAATTTTCTCTTGTCTATTCTCCTTTGTGTTGCTTGTCTGTTTCTTATACTGAACCATAGTATATATAACTTCTCCGCACTACCTGACCTAGAGATTGAACTTACAGCTCTCATGATGTTAATTACTTCAGTTCACGGGAGGAAATGGACAAGCAACATAATGCTGAATAAATGAGAGACAACTGATATGAAATATTATGTAAGCATGGAAAGCAGAATAAAAAGAATTGCTGCCCATGAACTGAATAAAGTGTTCAGTTCAAAATTTAGAGAAGCCTAACCATTATGATAGGCACCTGAAGACAGCTGGGAGGGTTTAGTGGTCAAGACATTTTGAATCAAATAATCAAGATAAGCTGACTGGTCCATATAGGAAGGCATATGAATATTATAATTTCTCATTTGAAAAGAACTGGCATAAATAGATATTTACTAAGATTAGTTTTGTCTGGTATCAGGCTAGACTTAGAAGTAATGACTGATCAGTATCATTCAAACAAGCATAATAAAATTGCATAATTTTAATTGGTTTATTTAGTAAAGAGTTTGTGTTGTCCCTGATTGCTACAATCTCCAAGAATTTCAATGCAAAGTCAGTTGCCATCTCTTATCTTCTTGATATCTTTCCATGACAACCCTTGTATCATATTCTTCTTTTCCACTCCACTCTCATGCAGTCCTCTTCACACCTGTATTCTCATTGTTTTCTTATTCTCTGACTCCCCTGTAACTTGTTCCTCTTTCTCATCACTCACCTCTTCTGTAATTCGCTGCATGTCAGTGACAGTTCAGGCTTGCTTGGGGTGAAATGATTAAGAAAAAAGAAAAAAAAAACATTGTTTCAGGTTTAATCGAGAAGTTTGGTCTTAGAATAATTGTTGCTAATTTTTGTAAAATTTATTTTGAGAGAATATGATATATCTGAATGAAGTTGGGTAATTGAATGACAAAATGGAAAAAGACTAGTGCAGTTTAACAAATGTACCTGCAAAAAAATGCTATCTAAAAAAATTGTTTTTTCTCTTAACATATGTTACATCCTTGTGCAAATTGATTGAAACAAATGCTTTATTTTCCTTTCATCTTACAGTCAGTTTTAAGCGCACTGGTGTGACAGTTTTCTATTTTTTTTATCTGATTAAGTCATTTGCAATGGTATGCAGTAATATGAATCTATTTTTTGCTATATTCTGAAATTTGTTTGGCCTTGAAAAATGTTGCACTGTCTGTGATTTGCATTGGATTGTCTTGACTGTCAATTAGTTGTTTTTTGGTCATTGTCCTTGGATGTTACTGCAAAGAAGTGTATAAAAATTGTACTGCTACACAAACACACTGGCAAGCCTTACAGAGAGATAGTGGATATTGTTGGTGTCAGTCATGTCATCAAGATGAAGAAACAAACTGGATTCATCAGTTCAAAATGTAAAGAAAAATGGGGCTGGAAAAGAAAAATAATGCCAAGAGATGATGTATATAGTCTCAGAAAAAGTGTGAAAGATCCTAGGGGGACATTATTTGTTTTGTTTCAGTGAATTAGCACAAGGATGTATATATTCCCTCAACAATTTGTTTTAAAAAGCAATTTTTAGAATTTTGATAAAACCCAAATATGAAACTGAATCTGAGCATTTTGATTTTCCTCTAAAATGGACAACAAATGTATTAAACACCATTTATTGCAAGAAGACAAAAATATGAACCAACTACAATGCAATATTTGCTATATTATAAAGCAATAATGAGAAAAACAAGTTACTTATAATATTTGAACAAAAGAACATGTTAACTGAAATAAATACAAGATAACTGTAATTTCAAATTTTGGAACAATGTATTTTTCAAAAGAAAATGGCAATAGTCGCATTTGCTGTTTACAAATGAATAATGTACCTTATAAACTTGTACAAATTGTTGGCAGGAAATAAGATAGAAAAGGAAAAACCTTACTCAGAACTAGACAAAGACAGGAGGTTGTAAACAGCAGTATCTCAAGGTGTTGAACAAAACATACATCTTATCCAGTGTTCAATTTTTTTAACTACCATATTTTAATTTGCCTTTTTGTTATTTTCTAAACTGTATGTTACTTTTACTTTGAACATTTTCTTTACTCAATATTTCATGCTATTATATATATATATGTGAATCTTTGCTTTGTAAGAAATCTTATTTAAATTTTTTATTTAAAATATACTCACTTTTTTTTAACCATTTGGGTTTTTTCATGGATATTCTTTGCTCCATAGAAATTAGGAATTGTCAAGTTGAATTCCAAATTAAAATTGAATGAATTATCTTTTATTGTACACAATATATTTGTACTAGTATCCTATTATTGATTGTTAGGTACATCTTGGTCATCCTAACTTCAAGGGTTTGTTATATTTGGTAAATTTTATTGAAGTAATTTTAAATGTTTAGATTTTATCAATTCTACATTCTGAATTTTACACACTGAAGACAATTTCAATATAAGTCAGCTAATAGTAAAAAACATAACACCTAAGTAAAAGCAACTGAATGCAGAGAGAGCTAAGTTTATGAACATTTTTAAAAAAGTGAATGAACCACTAACTGAATATGTTCTTCATCTGAATAAGTCTGCCAAATATTTTGAGTTGGAGAAACTGGAATCAGAAAACCAGTTAATCAAAGAGAATTTGATTCAAATGAAATTGGTAAACAGCCTTCAAAATGAGGAGTATTGACAAATTCCTTTAATACAGTTACAACAGGGAAAGTTGTCACTTGAATATTTAAAAATTATGAATCTGGTAGAAAAAATGGATACATAAATGATAGAGAGAAAAAAAGACAATAATGCGCACTAGGTGTAGTTATAAACATGAAAAAGAAAACAATGTCTAGCATATAAAAAAGACGTGACAAATGTTTCAAAATGCATCATTTTAAATGTATGTGTAAATCCAAAAAGAGAAACATAGAGATGGTCTAACAAAGTGAAGAGGAAATGAGTATGGATGTCTTTTCATGAAAAAAAAAGAAAAAAAAAGAAATGTAAATGTGTTGTATAACCTGAAAACCAAAGATGAAGATCATATTCATGGAACTATTAACTTGCTCTGTTTATTCTCTTCAGTAACAGTTGTGTGTAGAGGATAGTCAGAGGAAAGTTCACAAAAAAGAGAGAGATTGGCTGGAGTTGTCTTCCTTGTGTTCTTGTTGAGTTTTCAGGCTTTGTCTTCTTTGTTCCAACTAGGAAGACCTGGTCTTATATATAAGACCAGGTCTGTCAAGCTTCATCTATTTATGACGTCTCTGAGCAGACACACCAATTGTTGTCTTTAACCAGCTGCATTTTGATGTTATCAGATTTTTCCTGCTTTGACATGGCTGATTCAACACATGTTTGTTTCTCATTGTTTCTGACACCAAAAACTGTGTTTTTGTTCAGCTTACTAAAATATAATTCATTCTTTTTTTCTTACTGTTTTATATTTTCTTTGACACAATACACATTTTATTTTTCTCCATTCCAGTTTCAGTTGAAATCATTTTGTAACTTTTTGGGGCCTTTGGCAGAAATAGTGTTTATGTGGGTCACAGACTGTATTCTATTGTTTTATATTTTGTGGCTTTGAAAACTGGCATCTTTGACACAATATGCTTTTTATTTTTTTGCATTCCATTTTAATTTAAATCATTTTTTGTTTTTTTTTGTTTTGACAGAAATAATATTTAAGTTCAATTATATTCTGTTGGTCTCCAGAGTATATAACAAAAAGTTTATTAAAAATCCAAAGAAATAATATTTTACTGGATATGCAATTAGATATGAACAGTGATATGACTTTGATGCTCAGAAATTTTTGGAAGAAATTAGGTAAACCAAGTTTTAAAAATAGCCTTGTCCAATTGAATGTTTGACAGATTCATGATAAAAACATGTTATTTTGAAGCCTTTGTGAAACTAAAAAAATTAGTTTGGCATATAATCGTGACAAACTGTGACAAGAATCTAATAAGAAATGATGTGTTGAACTTAAATTCAACAAGATTAGTGAACAAAATCAATGCAGAAGAAACTGGAATGTTAAAAATAAACTATGAAGCAAAGTTAAAACTGAAGGAAAATGTCTACCCCTTTTATTTTCAAGCACAAAATATGCCAGTTTATCTACTACCAATAGTTGCAGAAAAGCTAACAAAACGACTGGAACAAGATCTACTTGAATGGTGATTTTCTAAGCATAACTTAGATGTGGCACAAGGCTGAAAGTATGGGACACACAGTGAAAATCGAACTCACTACTCAATTATAATGGTTCTAGCAAGACAAGTTTGCTAACCATTACATCACCTTATGGTGCCCAAGATCTACTTCAATGGGTTCAACCTGGAGGGAGCAAATAGGCCTCGCTATTAGTCATTTTAAAAAAGATGAGGATCTGCGCATTTGTGGTGACTACAAAATATATACAGACTTACACTTGAACTCACTTGCAGGCATGAAAGTATTCTCTAAAATTGATATAAAATCAACATACCATTAAATACCTATTGATGAAGGCTTTAAAGAAGTCAGAATAATAAATACACCGTCAGGTTTAAGATGGAAAAGAATGCTGTATGGAATTAAAACTGCAAGTGCAATTTTCCAAAGAGCTAGAGAGCAAGTTATTGGCAGCGATATAAAAAATGCATTATACTACTAGGATGATATTTGTATTGGTGGTATTAATGACAAAAAACTAAAATTGAAAACCAGTATGGTTTTGACTAAGTTAAAAAATGCTGGATTAACAATTAACAAAAAAAAATGTGTGTACAGCACAAAAAAAAAATAGATTTGCAGATATTCCGTATCTAATGCATATCACCAAACTAGACATTATTAATATTAAACTTTGAAGTTCATAAGAACAAAAAAGAATTAGAATCTTTTTTAGGACTTGTAAATTTCTACAGACAATATGTACAGCAACACTCTGAATCAAGAGAATTTTTTTTCTGCTTTAAGTAAAAGAATGCAGAATTTATTTAGACAATAGAATAACAGATGATATTTGAAAATTTTAAAGTTGTTCTGGCAAAGAAACCAATTATAAAAATATTTGACTCTAGGAAGTAAATAGTTAAATAACTGATACAAGTGAACACTCAATTTCGGGATGATAATCCTATTATGTATCTGGAGAAATTTATCAAGAGTCAAGTCAAACAGCTTAAATGTTGAGAAAAAAGCATTGGCCATAATATGGATGACAAACAAAGATCATCAGTTTTTGAATGGAAAGAAATTCCTACTTATGTTCGACCATCGACCTTTAGAATTCATTCTTAATCCTAGGAAGAAACTTCCTAATGTAACATCATCTAGAATTCTGAGATGGGCTTTAATGCTAATGGCATTTGATATTAATATCATGAAAGGCAAAACTATTTTGCATGTAGATGTTTTGTCAAGATTGAAGTTCATTACTACTGAACATGAGAAAGAGGAGGAAAAATTCAAACATACTTTTTTACATTGGATCAAAACTGATATTTTGTCAATAGACAAATTAGCTGAAGATATGAAGCAAGATCCCATATTGTTCAGGATAAAAAATTATAAGTGGAATACTCATTCATGGGCAAAAAGGCACTTTAACGACATTAAACACAAATTATTGAAAAGAGAGTAATTTGTAATGGAGATGTAGTGGTTCTGCCAGCAATGCATAGGAACAAAATTATAAAAAAAAATACATGACAATGTTCATTGTTCGTCTACACAAAGGTGGTTAATGTTAGAGGTATGGTGACCAGGTTATTTTACAGATGTAGAAGAATATATAAAAATACATGACAATGTTCATTGTTCGTCTACACAAAGGTGGTTAATGTTAGAGGCATGGTGGCCAGGTTATTTTACAGATGTAGAAGAATATATAAAGATACATGACAATGTTCATTGTTTGTCTACACAAAGGTGGTTAATGTTAGAGGTATGGTGGCCAGGTTATTTTACAGATGTAGAAGAATATATAAAAATACATGACAATGTTCATTGTTCGTCTACACAAAGGTGGTTAATGTTAGAGGCATGGTGGCCAGGTTATTTTACAGATGTAGAAGAATATATAAAAATACATGACAATGTCCATTGTTCGTCTACACAAAGGTGGTTAATGTTAGAGGCATGGTGGCCAGGTTATTTTACAGATGTAGAAGAATATATAAAAAAGTGTAAAACTTGCATTGAAAGAAGACAAATTCAGGCAGACAAAAACACATACATGGCCTAAAGACTGCCAATCCTGGGACCAGAGGACAAATAGATGATGCTAATGGAGTGGGATTATTGCTAATACTGGTAGATGCCTATTTAGACTGGTCAAATGTTATACAAGTCTCTAAAAACAACAATTTTGTCTTTGAAACATGTGTTAAGGTTCATATTTTCAAGAAATGGAATACTGAGCATCAGGAAAAGACAGCTAAAGTTCCTGGGACATGCTATAAGGAAGGAGAACTTGGAGAACCTGATACTAACAGGCCAGATAGAGGGAAAAAGAGACAAGGGATAACAGTGGATAACGTATTTAAAGGGCCTGAGCAGGTGAATGACAGAATGGGGATTTTGTGGTGTAAAAGGAGAAAGAGTGCTAAGAGCCACCAGGGATAGGGAAATATGAAAAGCCATGATCACCTACATCCTGAGGGGACAAGACACAGAAGAAGAAGTACTTGACAACACCACAGAATTCTGTGATCAGGAACTATGCTAATGGTTGAACAAAAGTTGTTCAACTGTACCTTCTACAATAAAATGGATTAGCAAAATGCATGGTGCAACCTGTTTTAAAAATGACTAAAAATATATCTACAATGAAAATAAAATCTTTACTTCTTAGATTGTTGCTAAGCTATAGGACAATATCATATGCTGGAAGATCAAAAAGCCTGTCCACCTTCATGGGTAGACAAATTAGATCCCATTGATCATGTCTTATGACATTAATGAAAAACTGTGGTATAAGAAAAATAGTGAATCTAATCTACAAGAGACAAGACTCATAATGTAAAGTGGACAGAACGCTATGATAATAGAAAAAATGGAAATGAGATATTAGTACGTGCGGACAAAGTTAGATTGTAACATAATAGTGATGAAGAAATGCATAGTGAGCCTAAAAGTTTAAAGACGAACATAACGGTGAAATTGTGAGCAGTATAAACTCTGAAAAAAAAAAAATCTGTTCCCAATGGTAAAATAAAAAATACAATAAAACAATGACATTATGTAATTTGGTAAGCTTTTAATTGCTTTAATAAATATTATATTTTAAAGACATTATAGTCTAAAGAAAAAAATTTTTTCAATTAATAACAGAATTTTAAAAACATTTTCATTTTTTTTTAATAATAATTTATAAAATTTCAAAGATATTTTAAAAATACTTCAAACATTTCTTGTGGTTAGTTTATAAACTCATTAAATGAAGATTATATTTGCTCATTATATATCTCAGAAACTTAATCTTCAAAACCTCATCATTGCTCACATGGCCTTTTTCATATTAGCTAAAGCAAATTCAATCTTTTCCCCAATATGATAGAAATTTTCTGTTTTAAAATTTGTCAACTGTTACTTCTACAATCATTCAGCTGTTACATATTATTTACAAGGTTTTATTTAAATAAATTCAGGTTCTCAGAAAGTAAATTTTTTATATATATATATATATATATATATATATATATACACACACACACATACACCAAAGTTTTAAGGCCACCATCTGTATATAATAATTAATAAATTTCATATCAGCTTTGGTTTAATTAACTGCTACTAATCTAGGATATTAAAACTATTTAACCAATTAATTCATGGTGTCCTATTTTTTAGAGTGGGTTTTACTTAGAATTTAAAATCAGCCAGCCCCAAAGATTACCGTTAGTCTGCAAAGTAGATTAGGCAAAATGAAAATTTTGAGTAATGGGTTTATTGTATTTTTGTCATTTTTTAAAAAATTTTTTTTTCATTGTTGTTATTAAAAAAAAATTATGTACTTAATAATACAAATGCCCCTCACATCTGAAGTGAGCAAATAATTTTTAGGGAATTTTTTTTTAATTCGGAGGGTCGCTCAAACTTTTGGCCTCTAGTGTATATAAACACAAAAATTTCCTCCTTCAAGAATAAAATAATTCTAGAAAGCATACTTGGAAATAATTGTTATTTGATTAATAAGTTACCGTTATACTGCAGACCTTATTAAATAAATTTTTACATGTTTACTTTTCAGAATTCCTTCCATATTTCACTATTAATGTTACCCTTTTTTGATATTTATTTTGTCAACCTTGACGCTTAATTTATCAAAAACAGATTTCGTCAAATAAATGGAAATTTTTAAAGCTTTGTTTAATATATGAAGTCAATTACAGATTTAAATTAACCTATCCCTATTTAGTACAAAGCAATTCTCTTTTGTTCTTCCATATAAAACAGAATTTGTGATTATATTAATCATGTCAGTCTAACTAATATCTTGTCTCCAAGTTAGGAGGAAATGATTTTAACATTACCTAATGTCTGCAGTTGATTTTATATATATATATATATATATATATATATATATATAATATTGAATGTGTATTGTGATGCACTGGATATTTGCATGGAACAAGAAATTGGAGAGTCGAGTTCAAGTTCCAGGTGAATTCGTTGCATTCACTTATGCACAAGTACCTCTGAGAAAAGCATTAATCCATTATTTCTCCATCCAGCTATGGGTTAAATAGCAGGACAGATTGGGTTTTTTAGTTTTGGTTGGCAATCAGTCTACCGCAGAAAGTAATGGCAACCTCCTGCAGGAAAATCTTCTGTCCAGTCAGTCATGTCTTGAAAGAGACATGATCACCCAAGCATGTATCATGTATGGCGCCTAACTGACTGATGTATGACAAACTGCATCTGGCAGCAAGGCCTCTGATCAAAAGGTTCTGAGGAGCATGGAACCACCTCTTAATTGCTGTTGTTCCCAGGTCCACCCTGACCCAGAGTGGTAGCACCTGTTAGGGTCCCAGCTATGAGCAAATAGTTAATCCCCAAACTGGGGTCAAAACACTATGAAAGTATAAAAATACACTTTCATAGAAATATATACATAAAAATAGACTAAAAATAGAAAAATATACACTTTTGAAGGAAAAAAATTATTGCTATTATAAATTTTTGAAGGAAAAATTTATTTCCAGCAATACATTTTTGAATACAAAACAAGACATCTTCAGTTTTCTAAAATAAAAAGATGAAAAATTGTCATCAAAATCTGACTAAATCAATCTTCTTACCATAGCTAAACATTAAACAAAATACCTTAAAACCCCATCTTTTTGGCATTAAATAACCCACAGAAGTTGATATGCCATTAAAGAAAACTCAACTTCAAACTATCTAGCCAGTCATTATAAGTCATTGCATATATATGCACTGACTTAAATGTTACTCACTTTTGTGCATGCCTGCCTGTTAGGGCAGCTCACCAATTCCTGTTTCAGATGCTGGCTGAAGCGTACCCGTGTTTATTTGATATCCACTGAGCCAACCTTTGTTTATACCTGAACTATGCAAAATAGACTTCCATCCTTTTTCTTGTGTGTGTTGTACTCCTTCATGACAATGATCATGGCTTTCCACAATTTCCTTTCCTTTGTAGCTCTTAAAAAATTTCCTTTTTTTGTCTCTCTTAAATCTTGTTCTGCTATCCACTTACTCAAGCTCACTAGGAAAATTATGCATTGTTTTTCTCAGCCCCTCTTGCCTTCAATCTGTCCTGTGAGTATCAAATTTTCCAGGCCCTCTTTCCTCATAATATATTATGATCAACAGTAAGAACACGTCCAATATGTTCAGACCTTCAGTCATGATTACTTCTATCTACACATATAAATGGATGTGCATTGGCTTATATATATATGTGAATAGATTAACAATTTTTGTTGAGGAAATTGAAAATTAGAAGCTAAGCTTAAATTTGGACCAATGCCATTGTCTCCACTTTTACACCAGTGCTTTGTAAAAGGTATGAATCTGTCTTTTCTCTTGGTTATTGGTTAAATAGCAAAACAGCTTAGGTTCTCTAGCTTTGGTTGGCAAGCAGTAATAGTGTTGATGCCTAGTGCCCCATTTTACTTTGTAAAATCAGATGAAATATGAAATTGATTTCAATCGGAACCATTCAAGGACTTTAGATATTTAGCAAACAATGAAAGGTCATAAGACCAAGTGATAGCAAATTTGGGTAGGTAGATTTATTGATGTTTATCAACAGCTGAAAAATAGTTTTAATGAGATCCCCTTGAAAAAAATAAGACATTAACATATCAGTGTCTTCTAACTCACTGGTTGTTGTTTCAATGTACTTACTATGATTTACTTTAAGGAAAAAAAATTTAAATAAATTTTTTTTCTTCTTTATTTCTAATTTTCATTTTCATTGATTCAGCTATTTACAGATTTAAAACTAAGAACATGTTTGGTTATTTTTGCCTAGAAAGCTACATCACTATCAAATTATTGCTGCAAAAATAATTATAAATTTCTAGAAATAGACTGATTGAAGTTATTCAGTTTATATAATTAAGAAAATAGAATTTTATTTAAATTATGAAGTAATTTATATAAACACTGGTTGGGCACTTAGTGCAATGTTTATCAACACAGAGGAATTGGTGAGTTGAGCTCAAATTTTAACCAAGCTTATTGCATTTATTTTTGTATTAATGCCTCTGGAAAACTGGGTAGACTGTGATCACTTGCTTGACATGGAAACCAGTCTTAGAGAATCAAAATTGAATTCAAACTGTGGAGAAGACAAGAAACTCCTCCAATATCTTTACAAAAATACAGTGTAATTTTTAAATGGTAAAAGAAAAAGAATTGGTCATTATGTGTGTCCTGAATGAAAATTTTTTTCTATCCCATGTTTTTTCAGGTTGTGGGAGATCATGGCTTTCCTTTGTGCTCTCAGCAAATTTGTCTTTTGCTTTCTCTCCAAAAACCCTAATTTACCATTTATTTATACAAGCTCATTAGATAAGGGGCATTGTTTTCTCTATCCCTCTTGTCTTCATTCAATCCTGTCAGTATCAAATTTTCGTTTTCTCAACCTTCTTTCCTCATTATGTGTCCTAGAAATTTCTACTGTTTCTGATGCTAAGTAAAATTTTCTTTGTTTCTTACCTTTTCTCTAAAATTTTGTCATTACTTACATGTTCAGTCCATGATATTCTCAGCATCTTTCTATAGAACCACATTTTTGTTGCTTGAAAAATTTTTTCTTTATTTGTTATTCACTGCTATATAGAAGGACTGATGTTCTGGTGATAAAATTTTCCTGTAAATGCTTTGCTAAGCTTTTTTGGATATGTCTTTCGCTATCCCAATGCACCTTTGGAATTTAATGTCATTCTTTCAGTCCTCAGTTCAAACATTTTCCAGTTATTTTAAATGTACTTGCTTGATATTGGTATCTTCAATTTGTAATTTGCATTTTAGGCTGTTGACTATGTCTTCCTACAATTATGAATTTGAAATTTAAGTAGTTTTTGCTGGTTTTGTCTCATTTGATCTCAGTTTCTATGCTTTGTTTATTTCTTCTTCTTTTATATACCTTGTCTCTTCAGTACGTAGGCAATCATGGCCTTCCATGTTTTTCTTTTTGTTATAAAATGTCTTCTCCAAAAATGATAAAAAATTGTTTTTAAATTTTTCTTGGAAGTGTTGATGTCACAATTTAGTAAAAAGAAATTAATGTAATTTCTATTCTATGTGCTGTGTCTATTTAGGATATGAGTGAATATGTCTCTCCACAACTTCCTTTCCTTGGTAACTTCTGTCTTTTTACAATACTTTCTATCTCCATTTTTACCATCAGTTCACACAAGCTAGTCAGATAAGTAGCTTTCTTGCTCGCTTGTATGCTCTTCCACAAGAGAGAGCAACCAACAATACACAGAGATGCCAATGGACCAGAAATATTAAAACCCAAAGTGGAAGCTGCAATGGCCAAACTGAATAGAAAACAAGCAGCTGGACCAGACGGCATTGTGACAGAGATGCTGACTGCTTTAAGCAATTTTGGCATAGACATAATTACAGAAAAAAATAAATGGAATCTACAACAGTGGAGATATACTAGAGGACCTAGGCAGATCAATTTTCATTGAACTGCCTAAGAAGCCAGGTGTAAAGGAATGTGAACTCCACTGAAAAATCAGTTTAATGAGTCACATAACAAAACTCATCATGTAAATCCTGATGAATAGTGTGTGCAGCAGAATCAGACCAGAGACAGGACAAGAACAGTGCAGTTTTGTAAAGGACACTGGAACAAAGTATGTGATATTTATGCTTAGAATGTTAGAGAGGGCAATACAGATGCAGAAGAACATATTTCATAGACTGCGCAAATATATTCAACAACATATACCATGAAGACTTGATAGAGATGCTCAGCAACTTAGACCTATTCAGGAAAGACCTTAAAGTAATCAAGAGCCTCTACTGGCAGCAAACGAGTTCAGAAAATATACAAAGATAAAAAGTGGTGTAAGACAAAGAATGTGTCTTCTCACCAGTCTATTTGACCAACACAGTGAAACAATTCTGAGAGCCCTAGAAGTCATACCAGGATTTGTCATTGACAGCCACAGTAAAAACAATATAAGATATGCAGATAATAAAGTGGTGATAGCAGACATGGAAAGGAAACTACAAACCACCATACAGAAGGTAGCTAAAGAAAAAGGAAAGAAACGACTACATATAAACTACAAGAAAATTGAATGCATGATCATCAGGAAAAATAGGAGCTCAAAATGCCAACTACAGGCTGAGGATACTAAAATCAAGGAAGTACAGAAATGTAAATACCTGGGAAGTTTTCTAACAGAGGATGAAAAGTGTGACACTGAAATTTAAAGGTAAATTGACATGATGAAAGATGCATTCCAAAAGCTGAGTAGAGTATTAAGAAATAAAAAAAATTTGCTGGAAACAAAGAAGAAAGTGCTAGATTGCAATGTGATGTCTGTTTTTCAATATGGCAGTGAATGCTGGACAATCTCACCACAGATGAAGGAAAGACTTGAAGCAACTGAAATATAGTTCTACGGAAGGATGCTGAGGATACCACGGACCAAGCCTGTGAGCAATGACAAAGTTTTGAAGAGGATGGAAATGGAAAGGAAACTAATACTTAACATAAGGAAAAGACAGCTGAAGTTCCTGGAAGGAAAAGCTCACAGGTCAGGTCAGGGAGACAGAGGAAAGCAGTGTGTAATATACTTAATGGACTTGAGCAAATAGATGGCAGATCGGGTTTGGGAGGGGTAACAGAAGAAAGCTACTAGAGATAGGGAGATGTGGAAGGCCATGATCACCCACATTCTGAAGGGAAATGATACATAGAAGAAGATGGCCTGATAATTTAAATTTTCTAAGTTTATGTATTTTGTGTGTATGTATATATATATGTATATACACACACACACACACACACACACACCTCTGAAGAGATGTGATAACTCAGGATTAAAATGAAGTTTCAAAAATGAATGATTTTTCTTAAAGATTTTTTCATTTTCATTTCAAACTAATGGATTAAGTTTGATATTTCAAATAAGCAAAGTTACTCCATTATATTTCAAAATGTATATTAAATTCCCACATCTATCACCTGGCCAAAATGTGAATATGACAACAAAGATGAGGACAATAGTTTAAATAAAGATTTAAATTGATTGGTATTAGTTTTTTTTTTTTTTTTTTTTTTTTTTTTTTTTTTTTTTTTTTTTTTTTTATGGAAAATGCTAAAAATAGCTGATTTTCAGCATATTTACAATTCCCTCAGCACAATTTAATTTTCTTTATTAAAAAAAGTTTTGAAAAGTATATATTTTTCTGAAACCCTATTTCAGGAAGATTAGCTGATTTACTGTTTAATTAAATCTGATTTGAAACAAATATTACATTTAGTTTAAAATATTACAGAAAAGTAGTTTTTAATTCAAAGGTAAGTATCTTTAGGAGGTGTTAATTTTTTTTTAAATGGAAACAATTCTTGTAACAATTATTCATCAAAGAAAATTTGTGTTCATAATATATCTTATTCCTAAAATCAATTAAAAGATTTTCTAATTAAATCTTTTAGTTTTATTGTATGTTTTATGATTCAAAACAGATTTTCAGGAAATGGGGGTACAGTTTTAGAAAGAAAATAATGATTTCAATTCTGGAAAGACTTCTGCTGAAAACTAATATAAAAATGAAGCCAAACAAAAATGAATTTCTCACTTAAGATTTAATCAATGGGAGGTCACAGACTTTTACAAATATATGTATATTTTTAACAAGATCTTCTAAAAATGAACTATTTTTGAAATACTTTCATTCATTTGTGAACAAGTCCTGAAAGTTTCATTAAAATCCAATAAATTTAATTTTGCAAAAATTTCTAAATCAGTATCTTTTTAATCACACACACAAAAAAAATGCAAAATATTCTATACTTATTTATGGTCATTTGCTGATTCAAGAAAAAAATTAGCCAAAATTTTGAAGCTTCTAAAAAAACATTAGAAAAGATAATTTAATAATCAAACAATCCTTTGATCTCATCTCTTAATAATAACAAAGATTTGAACAATAAAACTTTGTTTTTAATCTTGGGCATTTTCTCATCATGTATACTCATTATTTAGGGAATCTTTGGAGATATCTAAAGTATGTATATAGTATATGTATATGTATTTATAGATATTTTTATAGAATTTTAATCTGCAGTGACATCAATACTGAGCTGGCATCTCAGCTTCTGTCACTTTCACAGTGCTGCAATATAGCATCCATGCCTTTTTTATAAATATTTTTATGGTAATTGTTCCTCTTTAGTACCTTGACTCAATGAATTTAGTTGCAGTACTACAATAACACATAAGTTGCATAATTTTACTGTTGGAATGGTTAGATGTTACTGTAAGTTCTCTGCTAATTATTTCCTATCTTGCATTTCCTGCTTGTGGAACTCTGTTCTAACCATTGGCTTTCCCATTAACCTTGATGTTTACAAGTTTAAATGCAATGTGATTTGTTATCTTTTGTCTTCTTAATTCCTTTTTTTTTCTCTCTTTCTCCTTAATAATTTTTGTCATATCTTTTCATGCTCATTAACTTCTTGTCTTACTGGCCTTTGTTGCCTTGCTTGGTATAAAATGATTAGAGAAACAAATCTGTTTTTCCTCATTAAAGGACAAGACAAACTAAATGTTATTTGAAGAAGTTTTGGTTGTTATTTGTTGATTTGGTTTTCTCATAAACGCAGACAATACTTTTGATGACAAAATGGGTAAATTTACATTTTTTTCAGCAGTATGAAGTTATACCAGGCTAACTCATGTCTAAAATTATTTCAAATATTTAAAATTATTCTTACTCAACGCATAATTTATGTTTATTTAATTTAATGTATAAACTTTAGTCATTAGCCAAAAACTTCTGCAGCTGATTTTCTTATCTGCTTTTATGTTTGATTTTGACTTCGTATTTTGAATAGATCCAACTAAACACAGCTTCACAAGGATGACAAAAAGCTGCTCTGAAATCAAATAAGATAAACTATTATGATAAAGATTAATAACAGCAAGCACATATCTCTGGTGCAGAGAGCAGAGGCCATTCCTGTACAAAGAGACCCCTTTTACAATAACAGAGTATAAATGAACTCTAAAATAGGCCCTAAGGATAGAAGGAGAGAATGAAAAAGGGAAACGAAAAGGACAGAAATTGCCAGTTTCATATCCAACATGGCTGATGAATGAACCCCAAGCCATAAAATGGTCTTTACCCATAATGCAAGCTGATATTCATGACTGAACAAGCAAATGCCTTTTGATTTTCATCACTGTCTGTCTCTTGCTTTTTCCACTTAAGATGAAATGCTTGCCTCTGATGTGGGCAGAAGTAAGTGCCTGATTAAACTTAATATATATATTGAATGGGTTAATTGCATAACTCAGCACCTCTTTATCATGCCATGCTTTTTGTCAGCACTGTGGGAGGATTATGGTTTCTGGGGCTCAGAGAGGCTTATAACCTGCCACATCACTTACCTTAATGAGTAAAAGTACCCAATGATGCTGGGTGGGTGTGAAATGAGAGCTGAGAAAGCTATCAGAAAGATCAACCTTAAGTCAGAAAGCTTGGAAAATTGTTTGAATAGAAATAAATCTCTTTGGACATGTGGAGACATTTATAAAGTGCTGGGGGCGTGGAGATGTAAAGAGAAAGGGATGATTGGATAATAAAGTTTTTGGCAGTTTTACGACTTGCTAATGAGACATTAAAATATTTATGAGTTTACCAATACCTTCAAAAAATGACTGCATTGATTGTTTTCTGCATGAATAATTTGTTATTTTCATTTATAGAATTAACTTTATTAGAGTATGAAAGGTTTAAATAAAATTATTCAAACAAAAGAAATAAAGAAAGTAATCTACAAGCTGCTTGGATTCTACTATTTACTAATGAAATTTTGAGTTGTTATAGTAACATAAGTGAAGTTGATATATTTGCATTAAATATACTCTTTGTCACTACAGAAATGGAATATCTTTCTCTAGTAGAGGAGATAAAGATGAGTGACTAAGACATGTAAAGTCTGTATTTATTTCGCAATTGCAGTGGTTATGTTTTTTGTCTAAGTGATCTTAGGAAATTTATCTATTCAGTTCTATTGTTGTATTTTTTAATCATGAGTAAAAATATTGTGGTGCAGTGGATCTCGACGTTGGAATGAGAAATTGGGTAGCCAAGTTCGAATTCCAGTTGAATTCATTGCATTCACTTATGCGCAAATACCCTTGGGAAAGGTATTAATCCATCTCTTCACTCCAAGTATGGGTTAAATAACAGGACAGATTGGGTTCTATAACCTTGGTTTGTAACCAGTCTACCACAGAAAGCAATGGCAACCTACTGCAGGATAATCTTCTTCCCAGTTAGTCATGTCTCTTTAGGGACATGATCGCCCAAAGCCATTACGTTCTGTGGTAGACTGGTTACCAACCTACTGCGGGATAATCTTTTGCCCAGTCCCAAAGCATGTATCAGATATAGCACTTGACTGACTGACTGACTGCAAAAGTATTAGGACAAGAACTATTTTATCTTTTATGCAGCATCAAAATAAAGTTGAAAATCACCCCTGTCCTAACACTTTTGCACATATCTAGTAGTGTGCAAAAGTATTAGGACAGGGGTGATTTTCTTAAAAACCTCACTGAAATTCAAATACATAGTGAAAAGCCAAACCTTTGTAAGAATTATTTAACTAAAGAGGAAGGAAGGCTTTGGAATTTGAATTGGCCCCAACAAAGCCCTGATCTCAATCCTATTGAACATCTGTGGGATATTTTGGATAAAAAAATTGATAAATCTAATGTTACTTTGCAAGACACACTTTGGGAACAAATACAAGCTGCTTGGCAGGAGATAACATTAGATACATTGAAGAAGCTTGGGATGTCAATGCCTGACAAAATGAAGGCTGTGATCAAAGCAAAAGGCTAAAAATACTAAAAATTAAATTTATTTTGTAACAAGTATTTTTTTTTGTTAAAGCCTTTGTTGAATAAATCAAATAAAATTTAATTAAATTGTTTATTTTTTGTCAATATGCCTCATTAGAGATAAAATAGTTCTTGTCCTAATACTTTTGCACAGTACTGTATATAAAATAGTTGCTGGTTGGACCAGCAGATGGGAGATCAAAAAAAGTGCTCAATGCACAATCAAAACAAATGAACTGAATATACAGAGCTAACAATATGTCAAAGAATGGAACACACACCACTTGCTACCTAGGTTTCAATTATACCAGTCTTTTCAGGCAAAGTAAAAGCATGGTCAAAACCTAGGTAGTAAGTAAGAGATGTGTGTTTTGTTCTTTGACATATATATTCATTCAAAGAAATATAAATACAGTGGCTTGATCTCCTGTTTACTAATAAAATATTCTGTTGTTATGGTAACATGTAGCATATTTGCTTATGAGCATAAAGTAATATCTTTTGTGATTATAACATTGGAATATTTCATTACTAAGGAGGAGAGACTTTTATGCAAATAGATTTATTCATTTTCTTAATATAATTTCCAAAAGTTTTTTTTCTGATTTTTTATTAATTATTCACCTAATACAGGGCTCAAGAACTAATCAATGTTGAGGGTTATTCTATTAGGTTGTTGTAATAGGAAAGGCTATGAAATGCAAATTACGTGGATATGTAGAGAAGATAATGTTTGACCTTAGACTTGAAGTGGTTAATATTGTAGCAATCAGAGAAGCAGTTAATTGGGAATAGTTCTATAGAGCAACATCCTCTTTTACATGGCATACTGGATCTGAGTTCAGAAGGTTTGAACTGATGGAACTAATCAATGTATCTTGTCTGAACCGTAAGTAAGTCAAGTGCCATACGTGATGCACACTTGGGCGATCATGTCTCAAAAGAGACATGACTGACTGGGCAGAAGATTATCCCGCAGTAGGTTGCCATTGCTTTCTGCGGTAGACTGGTTGCCAACCAGGGCTATAGAACCCAGTCTGTCCCGCTATTTAACCCTTAACTGGAAGGAAGAGACAGATTAATACCTTTCCCAAGGGTATTTGTGCGTAAGTGAATACAATGGATTCAACTGGAATTTGAACTCAGCTCCTCGGTTTCTCTTTTGTCTGAACAGTTGACTTAAAAATAGCAATATTTACAACATTTTTTAATTTATTTTATTTACATGATCACAAAACATATTTCAGCACAATCTATTTGGATTTCTTTGTTGCCATTATTTTTATGTGTAAAGTTTTCTCTTATTTCATCAGATTTATTAATGCTTTTTTTAATATTTAAAGATATACAAATACCTTCTGTCTTCTTAATTATTGTTTTTTTGTTGTCATCTCTTTTTAATAATAGTTTTTCTTATATTCTCTAACACTCAGTATGTCTTACATCCTTGTGGCTTTATTGCCTTGCTTAAGGTGAAACCATAAAATAAAAAAATCTATATAAGTAGTTTAGCCTTTTCTTGGAGGAATATGTTGGAAATTTGCAACCAGAAATCAAAGGTAAGATGATGTTTTAATAAGCTAATGTACTCAAATTTGACTAAGTTTTAAGCAAGTAAAAACAAAACAAAAAACATAAAATTAAATGAATTTTCGCATGTCAGTGTGTATAATTTAAAATTTGTTACAACTCAATTGGAAGAGTGATAAATACGGAAAATAGACTATATATATATATATATATATATATATATATATTAAAATAAATTTTCAAAATTCAAAAATGTTGAATGAACATTTCAACATGAAATCCCTAAGAGATATCTCACACCTCCTTAGCAACAGCCAGTCTATATCCATAAGATAAAAATAAAAAATAAAAAAAGAAATAATGGTTAAGATTTGAGAAATATACGTCACAAAAAAGATTTTTTGGGTAAATCAGTCAATTTTTGGTTTTTACTTTTAGATAAAGTTGTAAGTGAAGAGATGGGGAATTTGGCATGTATGGCTTAATAAACGAAAAGGATTAAGGAAGGGAAGTTGTTAAATTGAGAATTGGGTTAAGCAAAACAGAACAGAAAGGGAAGGGGCAGGATATAAAAATGATTTTTTTATTTTATTTTATTTTTTTTATCGTATTTTATTTTTAATTTTTTAAAAAATTTATTTACTTCTTTTTAATTTTTTAATTCTTTTTATTTTTTATTCCTCTTTTTATTCTCATTTTGGATATAGACTGACTGTTGCTGAGGATGCGTGAGATCTCTCTTAGGGATTTCATGTTGAAATGTTCATTCAACATTTTGAATTTTGAAAATTTATTTTAATTTATATTGGCTCTGTAATTTAAATTGCATTGAGCTCTCCTCCTGTATCATTTTTTAATATTAAAATTTTTAATATTAATTAGGATCAGGTTCTTGGGATTTACCTTCCTACTTTTCCGTGTCTGATTAAAGTAATTTAATAAAATAAAATAAAAAATATATATATATATATTTCAGACAAGTGAGATTATAAAAGGATAAATAAACCCTTGTGCTGTATATATGTGTGTGTGTATGTGTATATATATATATATATATATATATATATATATATACATACAGTATTGCAAAACTTCTCAGACTTTCTAGACATAGGATCTTCCAGAAGCCACTTTCTTGACCAAGAGCATCACTCACCATGATATTTTTAACTTTGTGCATTGTTTGTTTTTGATTTTGTCAAATGCACAGTATAGTAGGGTCAGTTGGAGACTGTCTGGGGAAAAAAAGAGCACAATTTACTCAGCCAGGATTTTGGTAACAAGCTGGAAACTCAGATACAAGCATTTTAGAGTGTTCAGGTGTCAATCAGTACAGTACAGTACAGTACAGAAAGAGTTGGATGAGTCTAATAATGATAACAAAGGTGTTTGGGATTATCATTAATGATGGCGATGTTATGCCTCCATTCATCTTCCCACAGAAGCTCTGATTAAACATGGAGGCTTACATCAAGTGCCTTGAGGAAGTAATGCTGCCCTGGGTCAAGAGAGTAGTGGCTGGAGACCCTATACCTAGCAACAGGACTCTACACCATGCCACATTGGCAGGAGAGCCCATTGATGGCTGTTAGACTATTTCTGCAACCACATCATCACTTAAATCTGGTTACTTCACTCCCTAGATTGCAACCTTTTTCATGATTCTATGTGGGGTGCAGTTGAGCAAGAGACTAAGAAAACTCCTTGTGACACAAGAAAAGAACTGAAGTCAAAGGATTATGGCATCCTTCACCAATTTAAACAAAGAGACTGTCCAGAATGGATGTCATCTGGAGGCTGTGATTGGCAATTTTATTGAATAAATTTACCTTTCCAAATTTTTGTGTAATTTTGGTAAATATAATAAAATGAGATGTCAGTGTTATTTTCATTTTTACATAGACGCCAATTCACCAATCACACCTTCTGTATCTCTCTCTTTTTTTCTCTCTCTCTCTCTCTATATATATATATATATATATATAGCATGAGTATTAGGATGTGTTCAAAAGAGAAGGAAACACAAGAAAATGAAAGAAAGTTTGATACTTCCTTTTACCACAAACTTTGACTGCACCCAAATTTAAGACCTGGATGATGGCAGAGCTGTGAGGTACAACAAACCCCCAAATTCAGTCACTCCTTGCATGAAGTAAATGCAACACAACACAATCTATGATGGCAGTAAGTGTCCATCTCATGGTACTCTAAAACTTGACCTTTACTGAACCTAACCAAGCCACACTGTGTCAAAAGACCATCCTTAATGCTAAACAATCACAAAAATAGCAAAGTCAGTCCTAAAATCTCTGGGATTTCTAACATAAGATTAAAAATACTTTGAATTACATGACTCATTTTATGAAGATATAAATTAAGCCTACTTCACCATTAAATTTACAGTGGATTATCTCTCTTTCTCTCTGTCTTATGAGAGAGAGAGGGAGAGAGAGAGAGGGAGAGAATTTTCTCACTGATTACTATATATAAAGTTTAATTCAGTTTAGAAATGAATAGTAAGACTATCCACACCAGTTCTTTGATTATAGTGCTGAAGGTTTGTGTAAAACCAGATACACTTCAGAAGAACTGTTATCTGCTACAAAATCTCTGAATGTCTCTCCTTGTTTTTTATTCTCACTAAATTTAACCTCTCTAGAAAAATGTAATAGCAGAAGACAAGTATGTGTATTTAAATACAACCCTCATCAAGAAAGCATGCTTTGAATTCAGTTTTCCTTTTCTTAAACTGGCTTCAACCCTAGGCAAGAGAACCCAGTCTATTCTACAGTTTACCAAATAGCTGTAGGAGTATGGATTCATGCCTTTTTCACAAGTATGAGAACAAAGTGTACAAAATAGAATTGACCAGAATTTAAATTCAACTTGAAGATTCCACTGCACCAGTAATTGTTGTTACTATATATATATATATATATATATATATATATATATATTTTTTTTTTTAATCATTTCACCCCGAGCAAGGCAGAAATGCCACTGATGTCCGGGGGGGCTACATAACTTTAAAAAGATTAATTAGAAAAGAGTGAGGAGTACAAACTAGTTAGAAAGGAGCAATAGAAAGCTGAGAATGCAGGTGCAATGACAGATACATAGGTGGAGAGAAAGGGAAGGTTATACGGGGGTGGGGAGAGAGCTAGAGTCCAGTAGTTAGCAGGTGAGTATTGACTTTAAATTTCTGGAGGTTGTAGCTGTGAGTAAAGCAAGAATATGGGAGCGAGTTCCACAGGCGGGAAGTGCAAGAGAAGAAGCTGCAGGAGTAGAATTGTCGTCTGCATTTGGCTAACCTGACTGTAAATGGGTGGAACCCAGTTGCCAGTCTGGTTGCACGAGTAAACACCTGTTGAGGAGGCACCAGTGACTTAAGCTCGTCCAAGCAGAAGCCATGAAAGTATTTATAGAACAGACAAAGGGAGGCCACATTTTCACGGTGGGGAAGTGGCTGCAGTCGAGCCGCCAGATCACTATCTATCACATTACAGACTCTCCTTTGGAGCCTGTCAAGAACACTGAGGAGATCAGCAGGGGCAACTGACCATAAATGGCAGCAGTACTCCATGCATGGACGGATGGTTGACCTGTATATATGCAAGATGGATTCAGGCGGAAAAAACATCCTGGATCAACATAGTGACCCAACCTTCTTAGCAGTAGATTTTGCTATGGATTCAATATAGGGGTTCCATTTGAGGTCTGAGGACAGGGTAAGGCTGAGGAGGTGTAATGTATTGCTCTCAGGGAGAATCGCCTGGTCCATGCTTATGGGAGGCAGGAGAGGTTGCCTGTAATGGTTGACAGACAACAGCTTGGTCTTAGACGAATTGAAGTTGACAAGCCACTTCTTGCCCCACTTCACCACAGAGCAATGAATTTTTATTATGTTGAATCATGAGTCGTTCTAATTCATGACTGTTATCGTTGCATAGCAATGTCTTATGTCAGCACAAGATAATATCATCTTTGATGGTGGATGTCTTTATGTTAACGTCTCTGTAACCTCTCTGAAGATGGCTCATGTGAGCTGTCAGCTTAGAACAAGCATAATAAAGATATCCTAAATGTTGGACAATTGTTTTTTTTTTCACCTGAAATTAAAACTGAAATATGATGTTTAGATGACTCATGATTAACCATGTGACATTCATTGTCTGTTATATTTAACAGTATATATTAAAAAAATTATCTGCTGCCTTGATACACTGAATATATAGATATACATATATATATACTCAAGTACAAGCACATATATAAATATATTTCATGTGTTAATAAAACAGTGCTTGATGTAATATAACAGAGCTATAAAGTATATATTAATAAATGTACATCTTATCTTACATCTATTGCATGAATTGGAGTTTCATGCACTATGCAATTGTTAGTTTTTTTATAATGAACTGGCCATTCCAGGAGAACCAAAAATTCAAATTTTGCAATGCTCAGTTCATTATAATCACCTGATGATTGCATAGTGCATGCAACTCTAAGTTGTGCTATGGAAATATATATATATATATATATATATATACATATGAAATGCTTAAAGATAAAGATGAAATCAGGTACGTAAAAATACAAAGTTTCTTTCACCTGAATAACAGTAGCTACCAATGTTGTATGAAATCTATGAGGTACTGGAGTCATTACCTGGATATATATATATATCCAGACACATTCTAGGGCTGTCCATAACTGAGTTCTGTTTATTAGTTGTAGTTCTAAGGAATTTTATGAGGGTTGCAGTATGTCTTATGTTGGCTCTTGGGGTTTAAACCTGGTGATCATAAGAAATTGAAGAGCCAAGTTTCAATTCCAGTTGAATTTGTTGCATTCACATACAGGCAATACTCTTGGGAAAAGTATTAATCCATCTCTTCTCTCTCCAACTATGGGTTAAACAGTTGGATAGATTGGGTTCAATAGTCTTGGCTGGCAACCAATCTACTAGAGAAAGTAATGGTAACTTACTGCAGGAAAATGTTTTGTCCAGCCAGTCATGATTCCCCAAGTGTGTATCTTGTATGTCACATAACTGACTGAGTATGGGAAACAACAGTCCCTGTAACCAGTTTTCTATCAATCATTTATAATGGATGG
The DNA here is from genome assembly GCA_037127315.1 of Ascarosepion bandense. Classification (NCBI taxonomy): domain Eukaryota; kingdom Metazoa; phylum Mollusca; class Cephalopoda; order Sepiida; family Sepiidae; genus Ascarosepion; species Ascarosepion bandense. Next base: position 9,632,933 of record JBBBDQ010000145.1, read on the forward strand.
CTGTATTATTTTACTTGAACAAACCATCATCCCTAGAAAACTGTGTTCATAAAGGGATTCAAGTTTGTATGTGATCTGTGTAATCTCAACCTGTTGAAAGAAAGCTCTAGTTTCATTTATGATACTTGCAAAATGCAGCAAAACACATCTCACTATTATAGAACCAACATCAACTTGCATAATTCGATCCATAGCCTGGTAGTATTCTCAACATGTATACAGGTTCACATTGTATTTCCATGTAAAAACTTGTCCACATTTGAAAAGTCGTCCATTTACCTCTAAATGTGTTTTGTCTCACAAGATGACAATGCCAATCTTTCATTAGTAATGTTCATTGACCCAGATGAAGTGCTTTAATGACTTCTATGTCAATAATGATATCATTGTTGTATGACAACAATAAAATTCCATTGTATGTGGTGCATCAGAAATACCTATCACATAATGGTATGACTTTAGCTAGATGAAGACATCATTGCCACCAGTGTCTGCTGCACTCTGCTCAATAAAAAGAATAAGGAACTGAGTGGCACCATAGTTGAATTGAGGTAAGATTTGTCTCTCTTTCTGAGATTAGATATTGAAACTATTTACATTGTTCAGACTGTTTTCCTCATCTTTATTGTCATATTCACAATGTTTCAGCTCTTGTATGCTCTGGCCTTTTTTAGGTGCTATTTGTTTGAATCAAACTCAGTCTGTATGTTGTGTAGACATTCTTCTCATGTTTATTTCTTGAAATGAGCTGACATAATACTTTTATGATCCTGGGTCACTCAGTAAATTCCCTGAGAATCTGTTCGATTTCATCTACCCACTACTTGGAAATATCATGACAGGGATTAGTAAAGAGAAAAAATTTGTTATCCAGTTCTTCTCAGTTGAATAATTTTCATCCTTGTTATTAACTGTACATTCTCTTCTTGTATCACCAGTGGGTGCTTATAGTTTTTTTTTATACCAGTGATATTTGTCTAGGATTGACAGTATTAAACCTGGTGAGCATGGGAAAACAACATTGTTAAAATTATGAGAAGAACCTAGAGCAGATGCTACCTAGAAGATAAAATCCAGCTTTTTTTCCCCATTCTAACAAAGTTACTAGAGCCAGATCAGGCCAAAAATGTAGCCCCTTGCCATATATGGTCTTCACTTGATAGTCTAAATAAAATCCAGGAATGTCTGTGTGGCACTGTATTTGTAGATACTGTATGCATCCATACAGTGTAGCAAACCAGCCTTATTCCCTTCATTGGGTAGATGTCAGTTCCACTCAACTAGCTCTTTCCTACAAATCTCTACTTTTTGGAATTGACTCTCAAGAGGATGCTCCCTGATAACTACAATCTTAACCAGTTACAGTCTAGGGTTAACTATTGTATTCCCTCAAGTATCAACATAAACTGTGCCTGTTACCTTTTACTCTGTAACTATCAAATGGCTCTTAAGCCTTGTACAAGGTGAATGTAACTTTAAAAACAAGCACATAAAAAACAATCATTATAGATGTAATTTATGCTTTTCAGAAAAACTAGTTATCTTAAAACACTTAAATAACCCTAATTTACTCAACAAAAGTAGTCAGTTTATGACTACATGCAAACATGGGAATAAATGTCTGCTCAACTACTATGACCAAGATCACTATATATTTTTCGATATAGACCTTTTTGCTATTATTATTATTAGATTTGATTCCCTCCTAAGCTAAAAACAAGTAATCACCCTTAATACATATACACTCTGCCCTAAAAAATATTCTCTATTAAATGAGCATTTGAAATTTTGTTTATTCAAGGTTTAGTTTAAATTAATAATAAAATTAAAAATTACCATTCAAGTATTATATAATTCTGCCAATATCATGAGCACTAGAAATTCAAAATCCCAAAAATGGTCAGTTCATAATATGCACCTTATGATTGCATAATGCATGCAAGTCCAAGTCATGCTATAGATGTCGGACAATGTGGGTGTGTCATATGTCTAACTGTACTGATGAGCTGTGATACAGCAAAACAGATATGTCTGCGGATGACTATATACATGTGTATGTGTAATCTCAGCTTCAGAAAAGGGTGATGCATATGGTGGAATTTAGACAGACTTGGATCAAAGGATAAACCACATATGCTATAAATTACATTCAGGATACAATCCCACTTCATATCCATTTTAATATTTCATGTTATATTATTTTTTCAGAATAGGAGCAGTATATTTTTGAAAATGCAGTACTGCACCTCACTTGAAATAGAACTTCTGGAATTAAATCAGGCCTAGATGAATTGGAAATATGAATTTATACATGAGACATTCAAAAATATTATGCCTTTATTTATTTTTGTGTGTTCACTGAATGAATGTCAAGAATGAATATGCCTGTAAGATGGAATATGAGGATTTTAAATTAAAGGAAACATACTACAGCAGCAGTGATTAATTTGATTTTCATGGATAAATTTAGTGCCCACACAAGATTCATTTTCATAGAAGAAACATAGTCATGCTAATGGGGAAGAATATCATCCAGGACTTTTACAGCCTTACGTAAATGTAATAGGCCTGACATATATATACACACAAACACATTTTGTTCCTCACCATTTAGTACAAAATGAATTGGGCTGAACAGTGAAGAGCAAAATGTAAATTTATTATTAATATAAATTTCAACTGTTTTCATTGGAGACAAAGAAAAGTGTACTGGACTGATTTGTGATATCTGTTCTCCTGTAAGGCAGTGAATACTGAACCATCTCCTCAAAGATGAAGAACCTCAAAGCAAAAGAAATGTGGTTCTGCAGAAGGATGCTGAGAATACCATAGACTGAACATGTGAACAATGGCAATGACAATGTTTTGGAGAGAATGCAAACCATAAGGAAAAGGCAACTAAGGTTTTTGGGGCACATAATCAGGAAGGAAGGCTTGAAAAACTTAATACTTACAGGACAGGTGAACGTAACATGAGTACCTACTTGATGGACTTGAGCAGGTGGATGGTGGAGTGGGATTCGGAAGAGACACCAAGAGGAAAAATATTAAGCACAACAAGGGATAGGGGCAAGTGGAAATCTATTATTGCCTGCGTCCTGAAAGGACATAACACATGAAGAAGTTACACATGGAACACTGTTTTATTACCACCAGTACTCATCACTCACTATTATGTATATATATATATAATGTGAAACTTTATGAACAGTGATTAAAGATGAGTTTATATGCGATTAGAATAAATAAAATCAACTGTATGTTTTATTAGAAAACAGTTCTTGAGATAACTTATTCCAGTTTTGAGTTCTGATTTGCATTAGTCAGTTTTAACTAAGATTCAATTGAACTAATTCCATATAAATTAAGTTAGTGAACTAAGAGTATAGATTGAAGTTTATGTTAGAATACCACAAGTCTCACTAGAGACCAGTTTACTGATCCTTTTTTTCCTCATTTTCTATCACAGAGATTCCAGCATTCCTACATTAAATGGAATCAATTTCAAGTCACTGAAGGTAACATCATATAAATAGTCCAACTGAAATGTTTATGTGTTTGTTTTTTTTAATTTTTTAAATACATGCAGATACACATCAATATATAAATATTAATCAGGTGTGAATAGAACAATACTCAATGCTTTATAAGTTTATATGGTGCAAAACGAGAAAAGAAGACTTGGAAAATTGATGCTCAAAGAAAAGCTTTCGTATTAGGCACAACTTGGAGTTTCGTGCGTTATGCAACCATCAGGTGCATATTAAACACTTAATAGTTTAGTATGCACCTGATGATTGCATGATGCGTGAAACTTTGAGTCATGCTTAAAATGTAGGATATGTATATTAATAGATATTTTTATTTATGTATTTTTAAATATTATGAGGGAAATATGTATTTTATACTGTTTGACCAAAAAGCTTATTTTTTACTGATGTTTATTTTTTATTTCTTTGTTTTTAAGACATTGGCATAATTTTTGGCTTTTATGATGAATTGGGAAAATTAATTCAGTTCACTATCCAAGTATTTTTCTCAAAAAGAAAAAAGACACAATTTAAAATATAGCCTATGACCATAACTTTAAGATGTTCCTTACACAAAGCATTATATCTTTTGTCAATGATTTATGTTTGTTTGTTTTTTTTTTGCTTTTAGTATTTTCAGATTAATACTTATTTCAGTTGACAAAATCATTTTGTTTTGCATTATTATTTCTCTCTTTGCTCATCAATGCTTTTGTTTGATTTCTAGACTGAATTTTTCTTTTTTCCTCTCAACTTCTTTCAAATTTTCAGTCTTTTTTCTTTCTTTCTTGTCTTCCTATTCATCTTTTTGTTTTTAATTCTTATTCTTCCAGATGATGTTTTCTTTTATTTTCATCCATTTTGTTCTCTTTTGCTTATTTGTCAACCATTCTATTTCATTTCTCAGTTTATTTTCATTAAAATTTTTGTTTTGCTTTGTTTCACTTCCTTCCTCGCCTTCATTTTTATGTTCTCAGATTTCTCAAAGTCAGACTATTAATTTCACTGAAATCCTTTGTCGAAATACATTACCCATAATTACAGATTATTAATATGCCTAGTTTGAGGCAAATCAGGCAGTGTGCGGTGGTGGTAATGTTGGAGGGGGTGATGGCACAAGAAATGCCGCCATGTCTCATTGTCAACACATTCTTCACTTTTTGAATATTCTGAAACCGTCTTCAACCTTCCTGGAACAAGATCCTCTCTTTTCTTCTCTCTTGTTAGTTGTCTTGTGTTAATTCTCGGCTTGCCACCCCACCTACAGTTTCAACATTTCCTCTGACCATTGTGTTCTTTCATGCATTAACACTCTTCACAAAAATGGTAAAATAAACTATTCTAGCTACTTCCAGTATTTAAATAAAAGAAAGATTTTCTTTTTTTACTTTTTAATTAAAAAAAAACTTCCCTAGTTTTTACTTTTTTTTTTCATTTTTTTTTTTTGTCTTTTTTGTTTGAAATTTCTTCTTAGGCTGTTAGTCTTTCAATTTCTACTGAAAATAAATATTTTTCCCCAGATATCCCACCCCAACAATTGTTTAGCATTTATTATTCCATTTGAAGATTTCCTTTTGACAAACAATCAGGAACAAATGCCTTTTCTTAAGAAAATTTACTAAATCAAAACTAAACCAATTTTTAGTTTTCTGGCTGTAACATAATCAGGAATGCTAAATTAATACTTGTTCTTATTTTTATATATTTAAAACCGAACACTATGTGTTAGTGTGGAAATATTATATATCTATCGCGAGAGAATTATTAATGGTACTTAGCTAACACCTTCACAATACCAAAAGTTTCTTACATGCCTCTGTTGGATATGCCAGCCCAATCATTAGGGAATCTATAGAGACAGGACTTTGTAAAATTTACCTTGCTTATTTTTATATTATGAATATGTGCTATGTTGTTTCATAACATTGGTGATCATGGCTCTCCTCAAGTTTCTATCCTTTGTAGCACTTAGTAAGGTTCATATTTTATCACTCTGTGTTCAGAATTTCATTTAGATAAGCTTGTTAAGTATGTTACTCATTGTTTCTCCCTCTGTCTCTTTTGCCTTCACTATCTTTTTTGAAAGTCACATTTTCCAAACTCCCTATCCTCATTTTTTGTCTGAGAAATTTTAACTGCTTTTTTTTATAAGCATTCTTTCTGTTTTCATTATCCTTAAAACTTCTTTGTTACTCATATGTTTTATCCACAGTCCCCTCAACATCCTTTTATAGACCCACATCTTTGCTGCATGTGAAGAGATTATACATCTTCCACTGCTATATAGGAGAATTGATATTATGTAGCAGTTAAGCACTGTTTTCTTTGTTTGTGTTGGCATTTTCTTGTTTCCTAAGTTTTTGCATGTCTTTTAGAAGGTATCTTTTACCATTCCAGTGCACATAGAAGATTAGTAGTTCACATCTTGAACTATTTAACATACTGACAACCATGCATTTTATCTTCTTAGAATTGATGGTTAGTCCTTTCTTCTCAATTTTCTTTTATTGCATTCTTTATGAGATCCTGTAGTTTCCTTTTTGTGCCTGTTATCAAGACTGTGTCAGCTGCATCTCTACTGTTGTTACAATTGTGACTGCCAATAATAAATCTTGATAGGATTTCAAGTTCTTTCAGAATCACCTCAGTGTAAAGGTTGGCTAAGTCCAGTATGAAAACCCATTCTAGTTTTATACTTATTTCTGTTTTTGTGCATTTACTGAATTCATTTTCTATTTGTATGCAGTTTGTTCACGAAGTTATGATTGCTTCTAATAACTTTCCAGAAGTTGACCTAACAGTTCAAGCATTTTTTGCATTGTTCCTTTTCAAATGCATTTGTATAAGTCATAAAGCATATAGGTATACATACTTTTGCATTTTTACGACTTTTTCTGATATAAATTTGAGCATAAGTATTGCATTCCTTGTTCCAGGGTCTTTTACAAAACAGGGTCTTTAACATTTGGATTCGCATTCATTTGCACTGGGCTTCTTAGGCAGAGCTATAAAAGTGGATCTATTAAGGTCGTATGGGATGTCATCACTGTTGTATATTTCGTTTGCTATTTCTGTAATCTTGTCGATGTCAAAATCAATGAAGAATGCTAGCATCTCTATTAAAATCCCATTTGATTCTGCTACTTTGTTCCTGTGTTATTTGTCTACTGCTGATCTCATATCAGTTTTTTGTAGGTTTTCCCTTTTTTGTCATGAGAGAGTTCTCCAGTATATTCATATCTTTGATATATTTTTACTTTTTTTATTAACCAAGTTCTTTTTATTTTATTTTATGAATCCTATTGTAAAGCACATTATTTTCCAGTTATTTCTGTTATGTGTTTATGCATACTTATCTTATATAGGCTTATTTTTTCTCTTATTACACATTTTTTCATTGAGCCATCCTCTTTTACTTGCCTGCATTTGATTCTGATTTCTTTGTCATGTACTGTATACTGCACTATAACTTGTCCTTGTTTCTTTTTCAACATGTTGAGAATTTTGCCTGACATCCACCTTTATTTCCTATGTTGAATTTTTCTTTGGATGATCTCATTTGCTAATGTCACAATAGCTTCTCTTAATATTGTCCACTTTGAAATTTTATTCTAATTTATTGTATTTTCATTTAATGCTGTCAGTATACATCTTACGGCAGTTTATGTCATTCAGGAGTATGTAACATTGTAATCTGAATCCTGCTTTGACTTTCTAATTTCTATAGTTTTATTTTGAGATTACATATCATTAAAAGGTGGTCACTTCAACAGTTGGCACTTGGATATATTTTACAGTAAATCTGCTTTCCTGAATCTCTTATTGATTGATAGTCATTTTTGGGTTTTTTTTTTCTCCTCCTCAGCTTTTTTACATTCGTAAGTATCCTGTGTATTGGCTAATGTCTGGTTAGTTACACTGTTGGACCAAATTTTTCTTCACATTCATTATAAGTTCCAAGACTGAATATACCAAATATTTCACCATTTTGTTCATTTTATACTTGACTTGGAGATCACCCATCATTATTACATTTTTCTGAAATTTGTATTGATGTTTGTTATTGTCTAATGTGCAGTAAAATTGATCAACTTCTTCTGTATTTTTGACTGTTAGTACAGATACAACAACAGTAGATATATTAAATCACTTCCCTTTCAGCTTAACTAGAAGAATTTAATCATATAACTACTGAAAGTGTCCCAGAACATTGGCATGATGTCTTTGTCTTGTATTAGTCCTATTCCTCTCTCATTTTTTTTTCTCTGTCTATATACATGAACCTGTGTCTGTTGCTAACAAAATCTCCATTTCACATGCTCTAAAAATATTAATATTTTTCCTTTTCATTTCTCGTTTTATATTAACTAACTGGGCACATTCTCTGTCCCTATAAGTAAAATCCAGTGACACCTTTCACTCATTTCTTTTCTTACCATATGAAGACTCAGCCTCAAGGAAATTGACCCACTTTATATTGTTATTTTTTATATAACTTTTACAAACAGCACCTTGATGATAGGTCATGTATGTTATTCCTTACTACCCAAGGAGGTAATCCTGACCCATTTCATGATAGTATCTCATATATTACATTGTGGTTTAGTGTGATTGTTCTCTAGATTAATAGTGGACTGGCTTCTTGTTACCTTCTCTCTGATTTTATTGAGTTACCAATTATCATTAGCCAGCCACTGACTCCTTGTGATTTTATTGTCCTTTGATAGATCTTATTTTTACTTTTACATGATTGCTAACAACCCTGTTTGTTCTTAATAAGTTTTAATAGGCTAACCAGTTCAGTTGACCATCCAACAAAAGATATAACTTTGTTTAACTTGACAAATTTTACCTTAGTTAAAGTTTTAAACTAATTAATTCTTATACCATTACAGATTGCAGGTTAGTAGAGATAATAAACAAAAAATATATAAACATATTCTTTAGACTTAATATTATTTGAGATGTTGAGCTGACTTGAAAGAAACTGGAACAATTTTTTTTATTACTAAAATATATATCCTTTTCTTTTTTTCCTTTCATGGTTAGGAGTAAAGGGGAAATGAGTGGTAGAGGTAGTAAATACAAATACAGGTTAATACCAAACAAATAAAATACATTTTGTCAATAAGATTGTTACAAAAAATCATTTTCAAAACTTCTTGCTTTTCAGTCAACTTTGCTCTTCAAAACTTTCTTTGTGAATCTTGTTAAATTTAAATGCAATGTCACCCATCATTTTCTGTCTCTTGAAGCCTTCTTTTTATTGTCCATTTTTTTTCTTAATGATTTTTTTTATTCTTTCACTCTCAATAAACCCTTACATCTTAGTACTTCATCGCCATGCTTGGGGTGAAATGATTAAAAAAACAAAAACAAACAAGAATTATATTTCATACTCTAATCATTCTTAATAGATACATAAATAACAGAAATAATAATAACTAAGTAAATAGTATTATTATGGAAAAAAAGCAAATTCCATGATGGTATCATTTTTTACTTGAAAAAAATGGTTAGCTTTTGTAGCTATTTGTAAGTTTTTTGTTTTTTTTGCTATCTCTCCCCTTCCCTGTTTTACCAACCATTTATACAAGTTCATTGGGTAGAATACTTGCTGTTCATTTCTGTTTATCTTGTCTTCAATATATCCTGTGAGTTCAAATTCTCCAAGCCCCTTTTCCTCATTATTTGCTCTAGACATTTTGACTGACTTTTTGATTCTCTATATATGTCCTTTTTGTTTCCATTTTTCATTAAACCTTCTCATTGTTCTCAGAATACTTCTCTCGATCTATGGATGTTATGGTTGTTATTGCTGGGTTGGTTTTTGGTTCTTTGACATAAACATCCAATACTTGTTAAATTGCTTTTGTCATTGAAAATAAATGGGTAAAGGAAGGAGACAGACACTCAAAATATTTTGGGACTGGTTTTTATTCACAAGACATTGACAATTTTCTTGAGGAGGAAAAGTCTCCCTGAGCAGAAAGGTATGTCTTATCCGTTTGAGAGTCCAAGCTAAAAAGGCAGAGATTCTTTGGTTTCTATTTATTGCCAGGAAGCCCTCTTTCCTGTTAGTGGCCTCCTGGGAGATTATTATTATTTTTGTTTTTTTATTTTATTTTGTGTTTTTATTTCAATCCACACAAATTTATATATTTGTTATTTGAAGTCTCTTTATTGTCTGTCAAGTAATGTTCAGTATTCAGTGCCATATACAAGGATTGGTATAACATAGCAGTTCAGAACTCTCTTTGTTTCTGATGAAATGTTCTTGTTGATATATTTTTAAAAAAGTTACTTTCTCATAATATGAAAAATTACATGCATAACATTACATTTGTATTGAATTTCATACTTTAAAATTGGCACTTTGTAAATGCCAACTAAGTAAATTAAATTTTATTTTTAGTTGTTTTTTTTTATTTTATCGTCTTCTTCTTCTTCTATGTGCCCTGTCCCTTCAGGACGTAGGCGATCATGGATCTCCATGTCTCCCTATCCCTTGTGGCTCTTAGTATGTTTGTTCCTGTTGCTCCTGGCAACCCCCGTTCCGTCATCCACCTGATCAGGCCCTGCAAATATGTTATCCGCTGCCTTCCTCTGTCTCTCCTTCCTTCTATCTGACCAGTCAGTATCAGGTTCTCCAGGCTTTCCTTCCTCATTGCATGTCCCAGGAACTTCAGTTGTCTCTTCCTGATGCTCAGCATCAATTTCCTTTTTGTTGCCATTCTTTCTAACACTTCGTCGTTGCTTGTATGCTCAGTCCACGATATCCGTAGCATCCTTCTGTAGAACCACATTTCGGCCGCTTCCAGTTTTGTCCTCATTTTCGATGATATTGTCCAGCATTCACAGCCGTACTGAAGAACTGACATCACGTAGCAGTCTAGCACTCTTTTCTTCGTTTCTATTGAGATCTTCCTGTGTGTTAGTATTTTGCTCATCTTCTGGAACGCGTCCTTTGCCATGCCAATTCGCCTTCGGATCTCCGTGTCGCACTTTCCATCTCCTGTTAGAACACTTCCTAGGTACTTAAATTCTTGGACTTGTTTGATTCTGTTTTATCGTCTACTACTGTTATTTATGCTGCACACACATTCTGTTTATGAAAAAGTTCCAGTGTACTTTACAAAATGATGCAGCTAAACTGAAAAATATTTTTGTGAGAATATAAATCCAATTGTCTAAATTTATGATTCTGATATAAATAGCTGTAGCTTACCATTCTAGGTCAGACAGGTAATGGGATTCTGCAGTCTGTTTCCTGACTAGATTTGTTCAGGTTTAAATTAAAGCTTTCCACTTGTCATAACTAATGATTGCCTATGGGGCTCAACTAGCCAGTCAGATGAAATAAGAATCTAGAAGGAACCATTTTGTGCCTTTTTAAACTCAATATTTATTTCACTTTTATTTAGTACAATAAAAAAGAGAAGGAAAGAACAATGTGAAGATTGTATTGCACCAATCTTTAATTTGGTAAAGGCCTGCCAACAACATCTGTTTTTTTTTTAGATAAGGTATTGTATATAACTATTGACACTATTTTCATTGTTCAGACTGTTATCCTTACCTTTGTCATATTTACAATGGCGTTGCGTAATGGTTAGCAAGTTTGTCTCGCTAAAATCCTTTCAATTGAGTAGTGAGTTTGATCTCCATTTGCTGCTCTATACCCTTAGCCTTGTACCGCATCTAAACTGCACTTAGAAAATCACCTTACTCTTATATAGTGCTAAATCGTCATAGAAGACACCAAACATTTCCTGAAAGAATAGAATAAGCTGATAATTTTCCAAGTATCTTTACTCATGAATTATTAATTAATAAATATGGGGTGTCCAAGGGGTCCGTGTGAAAATTAAATTACTTGTAGCTTCGTAACTATACATGATATAAACAATCTGTATAAAGGATCAGAAAACAGGGGATGTCTGCAATATTTGTCATTCACTTTATAAATTAAAGCATTCAAATTAAATATTACTGCATTCAACTTGAATAATAATGCCTTTAAATAAATAAAAAACAACATTCAATTTAAAAACTAATGCATTTTATTTAAAGAATGAATTTACAAGTAACTAATTCTAATGTCATAATAAAATTATTATTTAGTACCACATAGTTTGGTGTTCATCTGAACTCCTCTTTTCTTTGGCAATTGCTTATTTAATTTAGATGATAATTTTGATGCCATTTTATATTGGTAACAAAAAATGTTTTAAAGTTTTACATTGAGTGGATTATTTGAATGCCTTAGTTTTTTAAATTGAATATCTTGTTTTTTATCTTATTTGAATGCAGCAATATTTAATTTGAATGATTTAGTTTTGAAGTTGGATGGCAAATAAAGTATTTTTTCTTGCCTTCGGAAAATTTATTTATTGTTTGTTTTACCTGTTACGTTTTAAAATTTTTTGAGCTTTATTTTTTTAATCCTCACTCTTATAATAAAGACCGTTATATATACATTTGTGTGTTTGTGTGTATGTATGTATGTATGTATGTTTGTATATATATATATATATATATATATATATATATATACACACATACACTACTGGCTATAATTATTAGGCTACCCCAGTATTTTAAAAAAATGATGTATTTCATACTCTTGCCAAGTGAATAATTGTAAATGAAAATAGAATGGTTCTTTTGTTAATACTGCACAATAACGTGCATCAAATGAATTTCAGCTATTGTATGCTCCAGACTTTTTTTGAGTGATATACACTAGAATTTTGAACTGAACACTTCATTAGTACACTGGGGTAGATTGTTCTAGTTCCACAGGCTGTGCCTTTCCTGGATATTTCAAAAAATGGTTGCTAGACATTAGGCTTTTAGTCCCAAAAATTAATATCCAAAAATCACATGGGCCCTGGGTATAAAAGCAATTAAACTTTGTAAAGGCATACTAAGTAAAGGAAAATAGTCATTGATGTAATCCAATGACTTGACCTAAAAAGTTGGGAGTTCAATAACTTGAAGAATTGTTACTAAAGGAAATTAACTGAAAAGTGATATATTCAGAAAAGACATGGTACATGGAACTAAAAATCTACTAAATAAAGTGTTTGGTTTCAAAATTCCAATGTATATCACCTGAAAAAGGCTGGAGCATACAACATATTTTGAATGTGATAATAAACATGAGGATGACTGTGCACAATGTAAATAGTGTAAATGGCCTGCTACCTTAAAAATACACATATATGCACCAACCACAAAAGTAAAATTAACTGGCCAGGAAAAAAGACTCCTACATGGATGCTTCCTTGAACACTAGAATCTTAACCCTATTGAGCCTCAGTCACTCATTATCTATCCTCCATATCTTCATAATCTTTGCTTCCTCTTTTTGAATTCATATCACCCACTTCATTCAGTAACCATCTATCTTGATTGGTTTTTTCTCCTTGTGCTGAGTGAAATTTAATCATAAAAAAATAAAGTAAACAAAAAAAATAAAATAGCAACTTCTAAAAAGAATATTTCTGTCATCTCCAGTGAAATATACAAGGAAGAGAATTTTTTGCATATATATATATATATATTTTACAATTGAAATTAATAAAGTAAGCTTCATACTTACAAGCATTTGTAGATGTTAATAAAAAAAGGAATAATAAATAAGAAATACAAAACAAATGACCGGTTTCAATCCCATACTTCATCAGGGTATTCAGTCAGTTGAGTGCCATATGTGATACACACTTGGGCAATCATTTCTCGACAGAGACATGACTGACTGGGCAGAAGATTATCCTGCAGTAGGTTGCCATTGCTTTCTGCGGTAGACTGGTTGCCAACCAAGGCTATAGAACCCAATCTATCCTGTTATTTAACCCATAACTGCAAGGAATAGGCAGATTAATACCTTTCCCAAGGGTATTTGCACGCAAGTGAATGCAATGAATTCAGCTGGAATTCGAACTTGGCTCCCTGATTCCTCGTTCGAGCCGATATCCAATGCACCACAACACACATCCTATCAGGGTATTACTGGGACTTATTTTAATTTGATATTCACATTTAAAATGTAAAAGATGAAAATGAACTTTGGCAGATAGTAAGCGGGGACAAAAAATATTAGGAAGGGCACAGACAGGCACTAAAATATGATGACATGGAGTCTACATTCTTTTTGTCTACAAAGAGACGGGGTTCTGGTTTTTATGTATATTGACTCCAGTGCCTGAAGATGAAATGCAGAGTGTGAACCAGACAATACAGTGAACTGGTCCACACTGAAGCCATTCACTCTATTTCTGCTGCTTATGAGGTGTTCAGCAATACCTGACCTGGAAGTGTTCACAATTTGACACACTAGAACATCTGTATTGAGAATTCTTTTGCAGAACATGTTGTTTTATTCTGCTATCCAATCTTTGTGATGAAATATATATTTGAGCAGCAATTCTTCTGGCAAATATCTTTCATTTAATACAGCCAATAATGATCATCATGACAACACCTACATCAAAACTAATGGAGTCAGCACAGGATACCTTTTTTTTTCTCTTTTACATGTCTTGTATTTAAAACAACTCATGAACTAAAAATCTATGTCAGGTATGTTGATGATATTTTTGTTTTGTTAATAACAACAAAAATATTCTAGTTTGTTTCAGGAACTTAAAAATTATTTTAATTTAGATTACATTTGTAGCACTCTAACATTCTTCTTCTTCTATTTGCCCTGTCCTTTCAGGATGTAGGCGATCATAGTTCTTCATGTCTCCCTATCCCTTGTGGCTCCCAGTATGCTTGCTCCTGTTACTCCTGGCAACCCCCGTTCCGTCATCCACCTGATCAGGTCCTGCAAATATGTTATCCGCTGCCTTCCTCTGTCTCTCTCTTGCCTTTTATCTGGCCAGTCAGTATCAGGTTCTCCAGGCTTTCCTTCCTCATTGCGTGTTCCAGAAACTTCAGTTGTCTCTTCCTGATGCTCAGCATTAATTTCCTTTTCGTTGCCATTCTTTCCAACACCACCTTGTTGCTTGGTCCACGATATCCGCAGCATCCTTTTGTAGAACCACATTTCCGCTGCTTCCAGTTTTGTCCTCATCACATAGCAATCCATCACTCTCTTCTTTGTTTCTCGTGAAATTTTTCTGTGTGTTAGTACTTTACTCAACTTCTGGAACACGTCCTTTGCCATGCCAATTTGTCTTCAGATATCTGTGTCGCACTTTCCATCTCCTGTTAGAACACTTCCTAGGTATTTAAATTTTTGCACTTGCTTTATTCTGGTATCCCCCATCTGTATTTGGCATTTTGGGTTGCACCTTTTGCTGATGACCATGCATTCAGTTTTCTTAAAGTTTATTTGTCGACCTTTTTTGTCACTCTCTACCGCTACCTTCTGTAGGAGGTCTTGTAGTTTGCTTTCTGTGTCTGCAATCAGCAATGTATCATCTGCATACCTTATGTTGTTCAAGTTGTGGCCTCCAATAACAAATCCTGGCATGTCATTTAGGGTCCTCAAAATATTCTCGCTGTACAGAAAAGGAATTATCTTTTTTGTTTTCTGGTTTGGACATTTTATCAATATATATTATGGACACACATACAATATGTGCAATGTATAAATTGTCTTCTAAATTAGACAAAAATAAAATACACTGACTTCTCATTTTAACAGATACATTTACCAAAATTTCAGAAAAATATTTTGAAATAGTAAAGAATAAATTTATTCAGCCAAAATAATGGATTTAAATAAATAATTTTTTTTTTATATTGGAGAAACTTTGCTACCTTACATCAGTATGGATATGCTAGTCTCCTAGAAAGCTACATACTGAGCCTCCTTGGCCTCATTCTCTCGATCAACCTCAAGTGAAATGACTGCATCAACTCTATAGCTGCAACTATTACTAAGAAAGTTTGAGTCACTGTGTCGGACCAGGTATTTTTTCTTCATCAGAATCCATCTTGCACATTTATAAATCTATCATTTCTCCATGCATTGAATACTGCTGCCATATCTCATTGGGTGCTCCTGTTTTTCATCGCAAAATTCTCAACAAAATCTAAAGAATCGATCCTGATTCAGTAGCTCAACATCAGTTACTTTCTTACCAACAAGAAATGTCTTCTCTCTGTCTTTTCTACAAATATTTTTATAGCTTCTTCTCTAACTTTGTTCTTTTCCTGATGCCTTGGCCACATGAATTGACTCATGCTACTAGATTTGCATTTAGATCTCATCCTTTTACCATCAAAATAGTTAAATCTAAACACCACTTCTAATCAGTTTTTTTTCACACTTCCTGCCTGGAGAATTCTCTTTAGTTTACTTACTTCCCTGATAACTACAGTCTCCAAAAGTTAAAATGCTATGTCAATTGTCATTTCCCATTTTCTATTTTCTGTCTCCCCAAGTCCCATCAACCTCTTCTTTCTTAGAAATCCACTGTACTATGTTTTTTTGTGTTTTTTCTCTCACTATAACCCCCTGTATATCAGTGGTGCTTATGGCTTGCTTGAGATGAAATGACTATAAAAAAAATTAAATTTAACATTATATTAATTTTAATCCATCACATTCAAATGAAGCATATTAAAGCTGAAATTCCATACAATTTGTCCACAACATTTAGCTAAATTTTAATTATTTGTTAATATTTGCATGAGGCCAAATTTCAAGATATTGGGTTAGGAAGATTGTGTTGCATCACTTTTACCTAGACTTGAAGTAGCGTCACTACAAATAACTACCTTCATCCTGAGGAAAACCGTTTGAAATTTTCAGCTCACTCTTTTTTAATATCTACTGCTTTGGTTCATATTAATATCTACATACTCAACCTGTTTGATATGTTAATTCCCCCAAAACAAGATTGTTCTCTGTGAGAAAACCCTTTTCTTCCGTCAGTATGGTTGATGTTAACCTTCATGAAAGTGACACATTACACCTTCTTGTACTAATGTTTATTGCAGACATGAAGTAGAAATATTATATTGAATCAATTGTTGATTTCTCTTGCCAGAATCTCTGATATATTTATAAATCTACCACTTATTCATGCTTTGCTGTCACATCTGGTGCTTCCACTATATATTTAAAGACTCTTGATAAAATACAAAAAAGAATCTTTAATGTTATTTGTCCTGATATAGTATCTTGACTTAAATCATTTTAAAACCACCATAATACAGTTTCCCTGTGCCTTCTCTCTAAATACTTTCATAATAATTATTCTGACAATCTTTCCTCTTTGATACCTAGACTTTAGAAATTTAAGTGTAGTACTAGAATGGTGGCAAGGTCTCAGCTTTTTATAGTTAGAATGGCTAAATGTAACCCTAAGTTCTACACTAACCATTTCTTCTCTTGAATTTTTCACCAGTGGAACTAGCTATTAGCTTCCTTGCTTTATAGTCAACTTTGATTTTTAAATATTTCATTGCAATGTGAATTTTTAACTTCTGTCTTCTTTTCTTGTTCTTTTTTTTTTTCTTGTATTCTGTAACACTCAGTCATCCCTTATATCTGAGTGGTTTTATGCCAGTGAAATTAACTTTTTTTTTCACCATATCAAAGTCTGGTCTTCATCTACAGATGATGAGAGCAAAAAAAAGTGAAATTAATGAAAGATAGAATATGGATAGTGTAAAAATACAGATTTATGGCTGGCAAATATTGTGGATATTTTGTTTGGTATTTTTAAACAGTCACAAATAAAAATCCTTAATTCTAACATGCTTTTCTTTCTTATCGGACTATGATGTATACTATATATTATATACATAAATATATTTTTAATGAAAATGTTCCCAATGAGTCAAAAAATTTTCAATTGGTTTCAAACATAAATCAGTTCAACGAATTCTAAACGGTTCAAAATTGTTTTTTTTTTAAATCTGTGCTGTTTATCTTCTTCATTTCTCAGAAGTTGTAATTCTATTTTAGTTATTCTTTCCACTCACAATCTATTGGTAACTTTCATTTTATTTTCATATATTTATGTATTGGTGCTTGGATTAAGAAATCATTTAAATGACAATCTGCATCAACTTTAGTCAATTGAAACACTTTGTTGCACTGTTGAGGTTATCACAATGTTTCAACCAATCAATTCTACATTTTTCTTCAGGTACATAATTTTTAAGAAAAAAGTAGGTCATTAAAATAAATTCTATAGGATTGATCAGCTGACATCAAAAGCACAAAAGAAGAGTTTAATCATCGGAATAAAGCTTGGAATATTGATAAGTATTCTCAAAGTTATAGTATATTCAATTACTAGCATCATAGCCCGGCGTTGCCCGTGCAGCTCAGAACATTTTAGCAATAATTAAATTAACCATTGGCACTTACATATTTTGTTTTTGTTTGAAAAAACACTTTTTTTAGATATTTGTTTTGTTTCAAAATTAGGGGGAAAAATATTCACATTATTTTGTTGACCAAATGAACTTTTAAAACGTCAGAATAAAATTAAATATAAAGGCTCTTTTTTTTTAATAATAAATATTTAGTCGCGTTTAATACATGTGATTTGATTTCTGTGACATAATTTAGCAACCATCTTAGATCTTAGATGTTTTACAGAGCAAATGTAAATAACCAGCTCCATTGGCCAAAAAGTGCAAAAGGGAAAAATTGCTGAACTTAAACTCAAAAAGTATGTGTTGACCTGGCTTCCCTGTAGATATGTGTCCCTAGAAAGTTTAAATGGTGTAGCTTAAAAAATGTAGGCATGCATAGGGAACAGTCACACACAGACTCACAGATTGCCTTTTATATATATAGATTTTTATGATATAGATAAAGATTTTTAAACACCCCACTGCATTATTTAGAAATTCAATAAGGATTAATTTTGATTATGTTGGTCATAGTTAAATTCATTGTTTAAATTGTTTCCAGTTTCCATCAACAGTCTCATGACTAAATGTGATCATAGAGTCACTGCATGGCCGAGTATGTAATCAGTCCCCCATCTCTACAGGGTACGATGGGTAAATTGTCGTCTTTTTATGTTTTTAAATTCCCACATACACATCGTTTTTGATTTTGTCAACTGCACTGTCAAGGGTCAGTTGGGCACAGTTTTTAAGAACACAGACACCATGATGCAATTCACTTCACCAGAAATTTGGAAGCAACATGCCGTACTGCTTAGTATTCACACTTTAATGTTCAAGACAAACATTTTAGAGTATTTTTTTTTTTTTTAATCACATCACCCCAAGCAAGGCAGTAAGGCCACTGGAGTGCAGGGGGCTATGTAAGAGTGAATAGATTGGAAAAAAGAAAGCCGGAAACCACATTCTAAGCAGGGAACAAGGGATGAGCCTCTACCCCTGTTCAATAGACGTGGGTGGAGTGTGAACCGAGCAATAGTTCAGTCTATCTACTCCAATTTAAAAAAAAAAAAAAGCAAAAAAGAAAGTGAAAAGATTGGAAAAGAGAAAACCGGAAACCACATCCTAAACAGGGAACAAAGGATGAGCCTCTACCCCTGTTCAATCGGGCGATAGTTCAGTCTATCTACTCCAATAGAAAAAAAATTTAAAAAAAAAGAAAAGTGAAAAGATTGGAAAAGAGAAAGCCAGAAACCACATCCTAAACAGGGAACAAGGGATGAGCCTCTACCCCTGTTCAATAGACGTGGGTGGAGTGTGAACCGGGCGATAGTTCAGTCTATCTACTCCAACTGAAAAAAAAGAAAAAAGAAAAGAAAAGTGAAAAGATTGGAAAAGAGAAAGCCGGAAACCACATCCTAAACAGGGAACAAGGGATGAGCCTCTACCCCTGTTCAATAGACAAGGGTGGAGTGTGAACCGGGCGATAGTTCAGTCTATTTGGGTGTCATACTAAAATGGCAATGAGAATTTGGAAAGAATTGGGGGAGTCTAATGGTGATTACAAAGAAAAAACTCACTCTGATCATTCTGATAAGAAAAGAAATCCCAAATTTGTTCGTGGGGGCCACAGACCTAAAATGGAGGCTTACATAAAGAGGAAGTAATGCTGCCTTGGGTCAAAAGGATGGTGACAAACAGGACTCTGCACCATGCTGTCAGACAATTTCTGCATCCATATCACCGCTTACATTTGTAAACCTCTTATGTGTATGGCAGTTGTGTGAGAACCAACAAAACTTCTTGTAACAAGAAAAATGACCTGAAGGTAAGTATTATGGCAGCACTCACCAGAGAAAGAGACTATCCACAAGAGTTGCAGAAGATGATTCTGAAATTGTCTGGAGGCTGTGCTTAAAGTCAGTGGTGATTTCATTGAATGAATTTATTCCTTAGTATTTCTAGATATTTTTATGTAATTTTGGTAAATAGATCTGTTAAAATTTTCTTAATTTAAACGACAATTTATCCATCGCATCTCGTTATGTGTGTGTGTGTGTATTTAATATATATAGAGAGAGAGAGAGAGAATGTACAAACCAGAAAACAAAAAGATAATTCCTTTTAATATTAGAGTGCTACAAGTATCATTTAAATGAAAATAATTTTTAAGTTCCTGAAACAAACAAAAATATTTTTGTTTTGTTAAAAACAAAAATATCATCAATATACCTTACGTAGATTTTTAGTTTATGAGTTTGTTTTAAATACAAGACATGTAAAAGTTAAAGGAAGTAAAGGGTATCCTATGCTGACTTCAAAAGTCTTTATTGACTGATTTGTCACACGGAACAATTTTTAGGTATATAATGTCTTGAGAGTCAAAAAACATATGTTTACTTCCATAGTTGAAATTTTATGGCATATTTTTTTTTTAGTTCAGATAATCCTACCTGTTGCAGTATTAGAAAAGTCACTATAAAAGCTTTTCCTAATTCGAAATGGAAGTTCACGAAAATATGCTGTTCTTCATGATCCTTCATTGTTTGACTTGAGATAGAAAAAAATGACAAGTGCAGTAGACACATGTTCATGCTAGCATGCATAACTCAATTATAAACCAATAGAGCATGATGTAGTCTTTTTTTTTTTCATACAAAAGGTCATGGACACAGCAACAAAACATTTCAGTAATGAGAACATAAAAATGTTTCATTAATGGACTGTTTTAAAAACTTATTTTCTTTCTGAAGATATCATGTTCAATGAGACTGAAAAATGTACCAAACAGCATATTATTAAATTATATAAAGATGAGAATACTAATCATAAAATAGCTTATATATGGTTGGAATTTATTGGTAGTACATATAATTTACTTATATCTAATGATGTTTTGCAACTTTAAGGTAAGAGTCTCCTTATTTTGTTTTATTATATTCTTTTGAGTAGGTAGATTATTTATACCTCAGGCACAAAATGATGTCTGTTTTAAGCCCCTATCCATATATATATATATATATATATATATATATATATATATATATCCCAGTGAATACAGAACAAAGAATTCTTTCAATGTCCAAAACATTAATTTAAAACAGTGCTCGATATATAATATATACAGCTGTGAATATTTATTATAAATCATATTTTAGAACATGGACATAATTTTTCTATATATAATCACTACGAAGGTACGTTCGTTTCGGCATTGAAGTCTCAATGCCTCATCAGGCGATGTGTAAAGTACTGGAAATCCTAACCCCCACCAACACCTCTAACTAAACACTCTCCACAAAAAATTCCAATTGTCAACGAAATAGCACCCTATCACTTAACCCTCCCCCACCAACACCTCTGACAAAACTAAATAAATATAAAAGAAAAGGATTTTTGTCTTTATTTTCATCTGAAATTAAAGCCAAAATATGATGTTTAGAACGACTCATGATTAAACATAAGACATTCATTGTCTCTTATATTTAACAGTATATGTTTAGAAATTTATCTACTGCCTCGATACACTAAATATATATATATATATATATATATATATATATATAGCTTTAACTACAAGCAGGATAAATTTTCCCTTTGAAACATTATGAAGAAATACACAACCCCAGTTTACCAGAACAAGAAAATTAAATTTTCTATGATAAAAAATTCAAAACGGCTAAGGTTATCATCAAAAACAACTCCTGTGCAAGATCCAAATTTCGGAGAAACAAGATTATTTATGAATTCATAGTTCCATCAAGGAATGCTGTTTCTGATCAAAATAAATTCATGAAGAATTATATTACACCTACCACTACATTTCATGTGACATCTGTCCGACCATACCTCAATACCGTAGAAAATACAAGTATAATAGCCTAATTAACATGTAAAAAAAAGCTAAAAGTAATAGAGGCATTGATAATAAAAAGCAAAAAACCAACAGTCAATAATATCTACTATAAACATGGCTGCAATGGCTGACCACATTTGGAAAAAAAAAAACATTGGCATAAATTTAGATACATACATAAAAATCAACACATTCAGTTACAAACAAAAAGGTCTTGGGTATTACCATAAACTGCATCCAGCAGCAAGGCCTCTGATTGGGAGGTTTTGATGAGCATGGCACCACCTCTTAATTGCTGCTATTCCCAGGTCCACCCTGACCACCCTGTTAGGGTCTCAGCTATGGGCAAATAGTTAACCCCCAAACTGGGGTCAAAACACTTCTTCTTCTGTGTGCCCTGTCCCTTCAGGACCGAGGTGATCATGGCTCTCCACGTTTCCCTATCCCTTGTGGCTCTTAGTATGTTTGATCCTGTTGCCCCTGGCAACCCCCGTTCCTGTCATCCACCTGATCAGGCCCTGCAAATATGTTATTCGCTGCCTTCCTCTGTCTCTCCTTCCTTCTATCTGACCAGTCAGTATCAGGTTCTCCAAGCTCTCCTTCCTCATTGCATGTCCCAGGAACTTCAGTTGTCTCTTCCTGATGCTCAGCATCAATTTCCTTTTTGTTGCCATTCTTTCTAACACCTCGTCGTTGCTTGTATTCTCAGTCCAAGATATCTGTAGCATCCTTCTGTAGAACCACATTTTGGCCGCTTCCAGTTTTGTCCTCATTTTCGATGATATTGTCCAGCATTCACTGCCGTATTGAAGAACTGACATCACGTAGCAGTCTAGCACTCTTTTCTTCGTTTCTATTGAGATTTTCCTGTGTGTTAGTATTTTGCTCATCTTCTGGAACGCGTCCTTTGCCATGCCAATTCGCCTTCGGATTTCCGTGTCGCACTTTCCATCTCCTGTTAGAACACTTCCTAGGTACTTGAATTCTTGTACTTGTTTGATTCTGTTATCCCCCACCTGTATTTGGCATTTTGGGTTGTATCTTTTGCTGATGACCATGCACTCAGTTTTCTTAAAGTTTATTTGTAGTCCCTTCTTGTCACTCTCCACTGCTACTTTCTGTATGAGGTCTTGTAGTTTCCTTTCCGTGTCCGCAATCAGCAATGTTTATCATCTGCATACCTTATGTTGTTCAGGTTGTGCCTCCAATAACAAATCCTGGCATGTCATCTAGGGTCCTCAAAATATTCTCACTGTATAGGTTGAACAAATTCAGTGAAAAGACACATCCTTGTCTTGCGCCTTTTTCTATCTTTGTGTATCTACTTAGGTCATTACCTGTCTGTATGCAGGCCATTTGCTGCCAGTAGAGAAATTCTTGATTATTCTTATGTCTTTGCCGAAAATGTCGAGGTTGTCAAAACACTATGAAAGTATAAAAATACTTTTATAGAAAAATAAACATTTTTTGAAGAAAAAATTAACATAACACATTTTTGAAGGAAAAAATTCTCAGCAAAACATTATTGAGTACAAAACTAGAAGACATTTTCAGTTTTCTAAAATAAAAATGAATAAAAACAAAATATTTCCATTAAAATCTAAATCAATCTTACTATAACTAAACATTACAAAACAGACTTTAAAACGCCACCTTTTTGACATTAAATAACCCACAGAGGTTGATATGCCGTTAATCAAAACTCAAACTCAGTTGAAAAAATAAAAAAAACTTCCTTGATAATAGGTAAAAGAATAGCTGAAAGCACTCAGATATACAGAATTCATGTACAAACAATTAAATTAAACTCTTTGATTTCTCTGGTCTGTAAAGACAGTTGTGGTTTATTCAACTGCCGAAATAAATTCTGTCATTATAAGTTGATTTATTTGTTGAGTTTTCTTTCCTACATATCATATTGCTCTGGATGATTATCATTGAGCACTCTATTTTTATCTATTTAATATTTTATATTAATTGGATAAATATTTTAAATTATTCTTTTCATTTTTTACAGATTTGTCATTTCTTTAATATATATATATATATATACACACACACAAGTATATGCACATGTTAAATAAATATTTTAATGGTATTAATAAAACAGTGCTCAATGTAATATAACAGCTATTAAGTATATATTAATAAAGATACATATTATCACGCATGAAACGAGTCATGTATTTGCCATATTTACTACTATTTTGATTGTCCCAGCTGTAAAAAGACAAAGGATGTGTCTTTTCACCAGATCTGTTCAACTTGTACAGTGAGAATATTTTGAGGACCCTAGATGCAATGCCAGGATTTTTTATTGGCGGCCACAACTTGAACAGCATAAGTTATGCAGATGATACAGTGCTGATTGCAGAGACGGAAAGAAAACTGCAAGACCTCCTACAGAAGGTACCTGTGGAGAGTGACAAAAACGGTCTACAAATAAATTTTAAGAAAACTGAATGCATGGTCATCATCAAAAAGAGTAACCCAAAATGCCAAATACATGCAGGAGATACCAGAATCAAACAAGTACAAAAATTTAAATACCTAGAAAGTGTTCTAACAGTAGATGGAAAGTGCAACACAGAGATCCGAAGGCAAATTGGCATGGCAAAGGACATGTTCCAGAAGTTAAGTAAAGTTCTAACACACAAGAAAATTTTGCTAGAAACAAAGAAAATTTTGCTAGATTGCTATGTGATGTCAGTTCTTCAATATGGCAGTGAATGCTGGACAATATCATTGAAAATGAGGACAAAACTTGAAGCAGCGAAAATGTGGTTCTACAAAAGGATGCTTGTGGACCAAGCGTGCGAGCAATGATGAAGTGTTGGAAAGAATGGCAACAAAAAGAAAATTAATAGTGAGCATCAGGAAGAGACAACTGAAGTTCCTGGGACATGCAATGAGGAAGGAGGGCTCAGAGAACCTGATACTGACAGGCTAGATAGAAGGAAAAAGAGACAGAGGAAGGCAGCGGATAACATATTTGCAGGGCCTGATCAGGTGGATGATGGAATGGGGGTTGGGAGGTGTAGCAGGAGAAAACATACAAAGTGCCACCAGGGATAGGGAGATGTGGAGAACCATGATCGCCTACATCCTGAAAGGACAGCGCACAAAAGAAAACAAGAAGCTAGAAACGATGGATTAGTGGATTAGGGTTTAGTAGATTATAAGTTTTTACTGAACAACTTATGCAAGAGAATTTTTTACACTTTCCCCTATCAATAGCATTATGCTCTGTACTTGTGCACTGTACCTAAAATCTGATGATGCTATAATCACAGGCTTTGTCAAGTAGAAGTTTTCCATCTCGCTGCATGTTGGCTGTTGGTTTCTATAAGAAGGATATCTGCCATTTGCCAACCCTTTCAAGGTTATTTTTTTCTAGATTTATTTCCAACAAGCGCTATAGGGTCCAGACTGTTTTGCTATTTACCTATAGCTGTGGAGAAAAAGAGACAGATTCATACCTTTCTTAAGGATTTTTCACATAAGTGAAAATATAATAAATTCATTTACAATTCGAGCTTGGCTCTCCAATCTCTTAATCCTGACCCTTATCAAATTTACTACCCACAACTCCAAGCTTAAAGCACATTCCCCAGTGTTTAGCCATCTAAGTACTGACTAGGCTCAAAGTTACTTAATCAAGTTACTTAACTTAATCTTAGTGACAAGGTTTCTGATCATTAATTTGAAAGTTTTTAGGAGTGCTGTTGCTCCAAGGTCCACCCTGACCTGGTGTGGTAACACCTGTTAGGCTCCCAGCTATATGAACCCCCCAAACAAAAACAAAACATTATGAAAGTCTGAAAATACCAGCAATACAATTTTCTATAAGATATGATCAACAGTACATATTTATAGTAAAATATCAATAATACAGTTTATCTGTAGTTTGAGGTATACAATTGCATTAAAAATATATTGAGTAAAAAAAAAAACCCCATAAAACTGTTTTACATATTTAGATTTGGATATTAAATAACCCATAGATGTTGATATTCCACTAAAAAAAATAAACCAATCAAGATGAAAGAACTTTTTCGTGACATTAATCTATATAATATTCTAGAATTTCTGAAATGAATCAAATCATATTAACTTCAACAAAACTACAACATAAAACACCACCTCTTGTAACTATATCCACACTAACATATATATGCACTAAAGCTGAGTACCATCTACCATGTATTCAATTATGAAAGTAAAACAACATATATATTTATTATTTTAAAGCTTCCAAGAAAATGTTTACATGAAATGACCTATAAGCAGATGATATGCTATCAAACAAACAAAACAAACTTCACTTTGTTGAAGAGAGCTAATGTTTTAATGTGATATGGTCACGAAGCTCCATATATATATATATATATATATATATATATATATATATATCCTCACACACCATTTCCTATAAAAAAAAATGTAAAAATCTGAAAAATTCCTTTTTAAATAGTGCACATTGAGAAAAGCTTTATGGATAATGTGAAACATATTCAGAGCCAAAATTTTTTCCTATATGCATTTTGTAACATGATCTTTGTCATGCATGAATTGCACACCTTCCTGAATGTTCAATATATCTAACTTTCAAAATAAAAACTGATGTGGTGCTTCTAGTTAACAATAATGTCTCTCAGAATTCAGATTTTCATTAAAATTTAACTTCATGAGAAAAAAAAAACTCTTCATGAAACACAGGATATTCCCTTCTCAGGATATAATTCTGGTTTCAATACAGGCATAAGCTGTTTTTTGGTCTTACCCATTGTCTCTTTTTCTAAATAGGATTAGAAGAACCTATTTTTCATCACTGGTAACAATCCATTCATTTTTGTCCTTAATAATGAACAGATATTTACTATCTGGGTTAAGATCAGGTCAGATTATATGGAGCACATTGGCCAAGTTTTGACACTGTACAATTTCTTGGAGGTGGGTTATGATATTTTTGTATTGAACTGTTATGCCCTTTTTCCTGCTTTCAGCTTGCGAATTTTTCAGTTAAGAAAGCTTGATTATTGATTGAAGTCACTCAACCAGAATGAAGGAAAACTTTAAGGATAAGATTCTCTAACTGAAATTGAGTAAATTGTCTCTGGCATTTCCTGACACTTAAGACCTTATTTTCATAGACAGTGTGAATATTCCTCACTGATTCTGAAATTCGCAAACTCTTTTTGAGCTTGTAAGGCAGGTCTCAAAAGAGTTTCATCAACATTCATTTTTATGGGTCACATCAGTTAAAAGATAATTCAACTTGACGTTAAATGTTCCTGAAAGCAAAGAGGAAAGATCAGATAATTCTGCTTTATATTATCAAACAGTATCTTTTAAAGTTAGCATAGCAAAACAAGCAATGGGACTTTCTTTTGAATGTAATACAAATGTGAATCAATAAATCAGTAGTTTGTAAATTGTGACTAGCTGAGTATTGACATGAAATTTCACTGTTTAATGTTCATTTTATAGGTCAATATTCATGTTTTATACTATTGTTCAAAGCCTCATAGTTACTCAAGATAAAACATTTTCGAATATGATTTTTGGAAGTGTCATGGACCCGGTTAAGAGTCCAGCAAGAAAATAATACAACAACAACCAAAATAGGAAATAACGAATATATATTAACACAGCAAAATACAATACGTGGAACTCTGTTAGTAGAACGAACAAATACAGGTTAGGAATTAATACTATAGCTGGGACTCACAATAGTCATACGGAAGCGGTCTTGGCTATCTCTGCCTATCACTATCTACTGATCTCCTGCAGATCTCTCACTCTCCACTTCTTGTGAGGGGATGTATATATAATGGGTGATGCCACCATGACAGTAAGGTTTAAAAGGAGGAAGAAAAGGTGCATATTATGAGTATATGTAGGATAGATAACTGTTGACTCCTTACATAAATCAGTTAAAATTTTAGTGCTCAAAGAAGCATCTTCTTGGGAGTCTGTTCCAAAAGTTACAGTTCTAGGGAAGAAGGTGTCTGATTAAATCTTCTTTTTTACCAATGGAATACAAAAGGAATGATTTTGAGCTGATACTCTGTAAGGTGTGCCTGAACTGTGAAGGTTTTGAACTGTTGGAACTAAAGAAGGAGATTATGTTAAAAATATATTTTTTTGTAAAATGATAATTTTTAAACCATCAAACTGTGACTGTATTTGAGATGAATTTTTATTTTTTCTATGTCTGCTTGTACTGATGTCTTTGTGACGGTATTTCTTGAAGATTCTCTTTCAGAAAAATTTTTTTTTCTCCTGTTTAAATAACTTCCAGTGGTTTTTATGCAATCAGTTTCTTTGAAACAACATAGCCTAAAACGTGGAATTTTTCCATCAGAAAATGAAAGAGGTTCTGATTTTAGCATCAGTCACCATTATAACTAGCATATTGAGCATGAAATGATGAAACACACAGGGATGCCAACAATAGGAGAGAAACAATATAAATAAAATAGAAATTGGAGAAAAAAGAGTGGGTTATATTTGTACAGATGTTATAGTAAACTTCTTGAAATACAAACCATGAAGAGGAAAAACATGGGAATGATTGTTATTGTTCCGCTTCTTTCTAAGAATAATACTGAAATGGTTTATACATACTATTAAAAAAAAGGTGCTACTGTAATAAAGAAAAACTTGTTTACCATTAGCAATAAGAAAGTATATTGTGGTATGTAATTTCTTTTCTTTTTTAAAGCAGGTTTATAATGTAGTCAATAGTAAGAAAAAAAATGGTCCTTTTTCAAAATTTTACTTCTTTTTCTTTAAATTATATGAGAAGTTTTTACTGTAGCAATTCATTGCTATTTGATTCACTTGTTGAATTTTAAAAAAAAATAATGGGCGTGTGGCCGAGTATTTAGAATGTTTGCTTTCTGACCATGAAGCCTGGGTTCAAATCTCAGCATGGTCAATTTTGTCAGGTTACTTCTTGATGTTACTGATCTGGAGGTGGCAATCCCAGCATGCCGAATCTTTGGAAAGTGACTGAAAACTATATCATGGGTTGACTCAGGCCTTTTGATTGAAACTGGACAGAGAGAATCCTTCAGAAGCCATCAGTGGTCATGCTAACATGAAGTCACAAGTCATCATGAACATCCTAGCCCTGTTCAGCTTGCTTTTCATGCCAGGTAATGCGCTTTTCCCCAGAAACTGTAACTAAAGTCCATTCAGCATAGTTGGAATTTAAAGCACAGGTGGGCTGTTTTGGTATTGAACAGACACAAATGTACCTGAACAGGTGTCTGCAACAAGGTTTAGCTAGTTGCACTACTAGATAGGCTTCCTTAGACACAAGTGGCCAGCTATACATACATCCAAAAAAAATACTACACTTTGCAAAAAATAGATTCATTGCACTAAGTGGAAATGCAGCCAGCTTTTGTATTTCACAGTAAATAAACAATTCAAAGATACTAATTTGCATTCATGAAATATCACAAACAAATTATGTTATTTAAATTAGTCAGTGTTTCAGTAATTCTTTTTGTCTAAAAAAAATATTCTATTAACATTTTCACTACTGCTTTGTTTTTGTATTGTTGTTTTTTGGCTGTGCTGACCCATATACAATAAAATATTGCTGTTTACTGGAAACAAATTTACTATAAATATGCTGGCGGCAATTTCTCATGAGCTCTACCAATTTAGTTTAAATTGGATAAACAATCTCACTAATATACAGGGTGAGGCAAAAGTTGCACACCATAAGAGTTAATTAATTAATCATGTTTTAAATGTCTAATTTGTTTTGCTAGATCATGATGAGTGGCCACCATGATCACCAGACCTCGCATATATAAACTTTTTTTGGCAGCAGGGTATTTGAGACTTATTATTTATCATATGCACCCAAGAAATATCAAGGAACTAAAAGAATTATATATGAATGCAATGGAGTGACAGGAAACTCTCAGATTCATGTTAATGAATTATGCAGAATTGAAATGTTTTGAAAAAAGAAGACATTTTGAACAGCACATAATAATAAAATATTTACTTAATAAAATTTTCATGTGTTGTTATATTTTTAATAAATTATCTCTATGGTGTACAGTTTTTGCCTCACCCTGTACAATCAAGTAAAAGTGCATCACTTGTATTGTACAGCAATATGTCTGGTTTGAAAATAGTACAAAGTGCAAGTTAGTTTGTAATACAAATGCTAGAGACAAAATATTTAACAGTGTCTCGAAAGTAGGTAATGTAAGTTTTGTAAAGACATCAGTACATCAACAATAGCAGAAGTGTTAATTTACTTAACTTCATCTCATATCTTTGAGAGATATTTCATGAGTCTAGAAGAATCAGCTACTTGATGAAAATTGTTTTGTTTGATACCCTTGAATTGTTTACTTCGGGAACTATAATGCCGCACGAACCTTATTTCATTGTGTGAGTTCCAGAATTTTGTCAGGCTTGGTGTATTCTTGTATGCTTTTATAGATATATTTATTTTCATTTTAAAATAATTTGTTCTCTGCCCAACAAAAAAAAAATGTTTATCATGTGAAATATTGTTAAGGTTTTCACTTAATCAAGCACATTGACTCAATTCATCAATTAATTGAAGACATTTGATGAAAACTGAAATGTATTTAGGTATTTTTTCATAGTTTATTTAGGTACAAAATAGATGCAAAAGTTACAGAAATCGTAAAAGCATCTTTGATATTTACTGTTTTTTGTGTGTTTAATTGTTGACCTGTAAAAGGGAGAGTGGATTCATGACTTTTCCATGGTCATAAGCAATCCGAAACAAAATTTGGTTTATGGCAATTTAACATGAAAAAAATATTCTCATAGAATCACTGCAGTTAAAAAATGTTGATCCTGATCAGTACCTTGGTAGATGGTGACTGGAGGATACCAGTTATAAATGTAACCCATGTTTACCTGTAGTCTCTGAGAAAGCAGTTGTATGCAACTGACAGTTTTGATATTTCTGAATGAGTTTCAGTGCCATATGCATGATTTCCATTAGAAAGGTTTGATCTGACAAGTATTTAAGAACATGACTTGAGTTTTAAATTAATGTTTTGGTTTTGTAGTATCTTGTGGTGTTGGGCAAAACTACCCCTAGCACAGCCTATTGTAGATCAAGTTTCCTTATCTCCTATACTAAACTTTTTTTTATAACTGATTCATACACTGAGGTCTTTCAAGTGTTTTATTATTTACAAATTTGACATGCTGAATTTTTATTGAGGATTTAGGGTACATGCTGTCATTGCTTTCATTCCAATTCCAGATCAATTTGTGTTTTGGAAATGTTCAACTTAAAATCAGCTTCTTAGAATTAATTAGTAGAGGTTGCTGATTTTTTGTTAAAAAATAATCTTGTTCAGACTATTAATGTCTATGTTATCAACATAGCCACCCTCATTCTCTTTACATTAGTCTCATGAAGAGAACCACAGATCAATGTCTTCTATTAGTAGAGTCATTTGGGATGCAGTATGGAAGATTTAAATGATCAGTAGCCATCTCTTTGCATCTGTGCCTTTTTATGCACAGGTCATAATCTAGGAATATTAAATAGACTGGGACTGATTTTCTCCTTGTCATATTCCTGATAGGTTTTGAATGTTTCAATATTGGGATCCATACCTAACATTTACAAATTTGTGAACCAATATAGTTTGTCTATCAGATCTATAACTACAGTGGATTCAGAGCTGAGTAAGTGGTTTCTAATGGTTGAGAAAATGAAATCGCTATTGATGAGGTTGCATGCCTGTGTGAGGTATATATCTCTGCCCAACAATAAAAAAAAAAAATGTTTATCATGTAAAATATTAAGGTTTTCACTTAATCAAGCACATTATGACTCAATTCATCAATTAATTTAAGACATTTGATGAAAACTGAAATTTATAGCATCACTTTAAATTAGTGTTTCAGCAATTCTTTTTGTCTAAAAAAAATATGGCAATTTAACATTAAAAAAATAACAAGCACATCACTTGTATTGTACAGCTATTAGAAGAGAGTAATTACAAAATAGGGGTAAGTACAAAATAGATGCAAAAGTGACAGAAATCAGTGCTCAGTGGCCATCCACTCTCCCTTTTACAGCTCAACGATTAAACACACAAAAACCAGTAAATATCAAAGATGCTTCGAAGATTTCTGTAACTGTAGCCAGGAATTATTAACTTGTAGTTGAAAGGTATTAAATTTGAGAAACCTAATTTCCTGAAAAATTATTTTAAGAGAAAGATTTATAAATTTCATTCAGAAGCAGCACTAACCACTCAGTCAGTGAATGCTAATGTTTCCTTGTATGGAAACAACTAATATTACTACTGCCACCACCATTCTCTCTTGAAAAACAAACTACAGAAATCATGTTTGGACTATAAACTTTAGTTCAATTCTTAGAACCAATTTCTTAGCTACAAACCCAGGAATTATTAACTATATGGTCAGGCGCCCCTGCTGTTCATCTCAGTGTTCTCAACAGGCTCCAAATGAGAATCAGTAATGTCATAGGTACAGACTTGGCAGCTTAACTCCAGCAACTTTTTATGGCATCCCTCTGTTTTTTTTTTTTGTTTTTTTTTTTTAATCATATCACCCCGAGCAAGGCGGTAATGCCACTGATGTGCAGGGGGCTATGTAAGAGTGAAAAGATTGGAAAAGAGAAAGCTGGAAACCACATCCTAAACAGGAAACAAGGGACGAGCCTCTTCACCCGTTCAATAGACATGGCATCTGCTTCGATGAACTTAAGTCACTGGCATCCCAGCTACAGTTTAATTGTGCAACCAGACTGGCAACTGGATCCCACCCATTCACAGATCAACCAAATGCAGCTGACAATTCTACTCCAGCAGCTTCTTTTCTTGCACTTCCCACCTGTGGAACTCCCTTTCATATTCTTGCTTTAGTGACAGCTACAACATCTAGGAATTTAAATGCAATGTCAATACCCATCTCTTATCCACCTGACTCCAGTTCTTTCTACATCACCCTGTATATCTTTTCCTTTCTCTTTAACATCACAAACTTTCATCACACCTGTATACACATCCTTCTCTTGCTTCCCTTCTCTGATACACCCTTTAACTGGTTCATATTTCTCTTTACTCTTCTCCTATTTAACCTTTTGCTCTTATGTGCATCAGTGGCATTACCGCCTTGCTTGTGGTGAAACGATTAAAAAAAAAGGTACGCACCTAGCAGATCATTTTAGTTATCATTATGCCTTTCAGTTGATCATTTTAATATTTACTCATCCCCTACCCCTATTTTGTAATTACTCTCTTCTAAGAGATAGCTTTAATAATCACAACAGATCTTTTAAATATTTACTTCTCCCCTACCCTACCCCTATGTTATAATTACTCTCTTCTAAGAGATTGCTTTAGTAATCACTACAGATCATTTTACTATTTACTCCTCCCCTACACTTGTTTTGTAATTACTCTCTTCTAATAGATCACTTTAATAATCACAATAGATCATTTTAATATTTACTCATCCCCTACCCCTATTTTGTAATTACTCTCTTCTAAGAGATCGATTTAGTAATCACAACAGATCTTTTTAATATTTACTTCTCCCCTACCCCTATGTTATAATTACTCTCTTCTAAGAGATCGCTTTAATAATCACAATAGATCATTTTAATATTTACTTCTCCCCTACCCCTATGTTATAATTACTCTCTTCTAAGAGATCGATTTAGTAATCACAACAGATCATTTTAATATTTACTTCTCCCCTACCCCTATGTTATAATTACTCTCTTCTAAGAGATCGCTTTAATAATCACAATAGATCATTTTAATATTTACTTCTCCCCTACACCTATGTTATAATTACTCTCTTCTAAGAGATCGCTTTAGTAATCACAACAGATCTTTTTAATATTTACTTCTCCCCTACCCCTATGTTATAATTACTCTCTTCTAAGAGATCGCTTTAATAATCACAACAGATCTTTTTAATATTTACTCCTCCCCTATCCCTATTTTGTAATTACTCTCTTCTAAGAGATCACTTTAATAATCACAATAGATCATTTTAATATTTACGCATCCCCTACCCCTATTTTGTAATTACTCGTTTCTAAGAGATCGCTTTAATAATCATAACAGATCTTTTTAATATTTACTCATCCCCTACCCCTATTTTGTAATTACTCTCTTCTAACAGATCGCTTTAATAATCACAACAGATCTTTTTAATATTTACTTCTCCCCTACCCTTATGTTATAAGTACTCTCTTCTAAGAGATCGCTTTAATAATCACAACAGATCTTTTTAATATTTACTCCTCCCCTATCCCTATTTTGTAATTACTCTTTTCTAAGAGATCACTTTAGTAATCACAATAGATCATTTTACTATTTACTCCTCCCCTACCCCTATTTTGTAATTACTCACTTCTAAGAGATCACTTTAGTAATCACAACAGATCTTTTTAATATTTACTCCTCCCCTATCCCTATATTGTAATTACTCTTTTCTAAGAGATCACTTTAGTAATCACAATAGATCATTTTACTATTTACTCCTCCCCTACCCCTATTTTGTAATTACTCTCTTCTAAGAGATTGCTTTAATAATCACAACAGATCTTTTTAATATTTACTCCTCCCCTATCCCTATTTTGTAATTACTCTTCTAAGAGATCGCTTTAATAATCACAAGAGATCATTTTAATATTTCCTTCTCCCCTACCCCTATTTTGTAATTACTCTCTTCTAAGAGATCGCTTTAATAATCATAACAGATCTTTTTACTATTTACTCCTCCCCTATCCCTATTTTGTAATTACTCTCTTCTAAGAGATCGCTTTAATAATCATAACAGATCTTTTTACTATTTACTCCTCCCCTACCCCTATTTTGTAATTACTCTCTTCTAAGAGATCGCTTTAATAATCACAACAGATCTTTTTACTATTTACTCCTCCCGTACCCCTATTTTGTAATTACTCTCTTCTAAGAGATCGCTTTAATAATCATAACAGATCTTTTTACTATTTACTCCTCCCCTACCCCTATTTTGTAATTACTCTCTTCTAAGAGATCGCTTTAATAATCACAGCAGATCTTTTTACTATTTACTCCTCCCCTATCCCTATTTTGTAATTACTCTTCTAAGAGATCGCTTTAATAATCACAATAGATCATTTTAATATTTACTCCTCCCCATCCCTATTTTGTAATTACTCTTCTAAGAGATCGCTTTAATAATCACAACAGATCTTTTTACTATTTACTCCTCCCCTATCCCTATTTTGTAATTACTCTCTTCTAAGAGATCGCTTTAATAATCACAACAGATCTTTTTACTATTTACTCCTCCCCTACCCCTATTTTGTAATTACTCTCTTCTAAGAGACCGCTTTAATAATCACAGCAGATCTTTTTAATATTTACTCCTCCCCTACCCCTATTTTGTAATTACTCTCTTCTAAGAGATCGCTTTAATAATCACAGCAGATCTTTTTAATATTTACTCATCCCCTACCCCTATTTTGTAATTACTCTCTTCTAAGAGATCGCTTTAATAATCACAATAGATAATTTTAATATTTACTCCTCCCCATCCCTATTTTGTAATTACTCTTCTAAGAGATCGCTTTAATAATCACAATAGATCATTTTAATATTGACTCCTCCCCATCCCTATTTTGTAATTACTCTTCTAAGAGGATTGCTTTAATAATCACAACAGATCTTTTTAATATTTACCTCCCCTACACCTATTTTGTAATTCTCTCTTCTAAGAGATCGCTTTAATAATCACAACAGATCTTTTAAATATTTACTTCTCCCCTATCCCTATTTTGTAATTATCTTCTAAGAGATCGCTTTAATAATCACAATAGATCATTTTAATATTTACTCCTCCCCATCCCTATTTTGTAATTACTCTTCTAAGAGATCGCTTTAATAATCACAACAGATCATTTTAATATTTACTCCTCCCCATCCCTATTTTGTAATTACTCTTCTAAGAGATCGCTTTAATAATCACAACAGATCTTTTAAATATTTACTCCTCCCCTACCCCTATTTTGTAATTATCTCTTCTAAGAGATCGCTGTAATAATCACAATAGATCATTTTAATATTTACTCATCCCCTACCCCTATTTTGTAATTACTCTTCTAAGAGATCGCTTTAATAATCACAACAGATCTTTTTAATATTTACTCATCCCCTACCCCTATTTTGTAATTACTCTCTTCTAAGAGATCGCTTTAATAATCACAACAGATCTTTTTAATATTTACTTCTCCCCTACCCCTATGTTATAATTACTCTCTTCTAAGAGATCGCTTTAATAATCACAATAGATCATTTTAATATTTACTCCTCCCCATCCCTATTTTGTAATTACTCTTCTAAGAGATCGCTTTAATAATCACAACAGATCTTTTTAATATTTACTCCTCCCCTACCCCTATTTTGTAATTACTCTCTTCTAAGAGATCGCTTTAATAATCACAACAGATCTTTTAAATATTTACTCCTCCCCTACCCCTATTTTGTAATTACTCTCTTCTAAGAGATCGCTGTAATAATCACAATAGATCTTTTTAATATTTACTCCTCCCCTATCCCTATTTTGTAATTACTCTCTTCTAAGAGGTCACTTTAATAATCACAATAGATCATTTTAATATTTACTCATCCCCTACTCCTATTTTGTAATTACTCTCTTCTAAGAGATCGCTTTAATAATCATAACAGATCTTTTTAATATTTACTCCTCCCCTACCCCTATGTTATAATTACTCTCTTCTAAGAGATCACTTTAATAATCACAACAGATCTTTTTAATATTTACTCATCCCCTACTCCTATGTTATAATTACTCTTCTAAGAGATCGCTTTAATAATCACAACAGATCTTTTTAATATTTACTCCTCCCCTATCCCTATTTTGTAATTACTCTCTTTCTAAGAGATCGCTTTAATAATCACAACAGATCTTTTTAATATTTACTCCTCCCCTACCCCTATTTTGTAATTACTCTCTTCTAAGAGATCGCTTTAATAATCACAAC
Organism: Ascarosepion bandense; assembly: GCA_037127315.1. Taxonomy (NCBI): domain Eukaryota; kingdom Metazoa; phylum Mollusca; class Cephalopoda; order Sepiida; family Sepiidae; genus Ascarosepion; species Ascarosepion bandense. Next base: position 9,669,714 of record JBBBDQ010000145.1, read on the forward strand.
AGATCTTTTTAATATTTACTCCTCCCCTATCCCTGTTTTGTAATTACTCTTCTAAGAGATAGCTTTAATAATCACTACAGATCTTTTTACTATTTACTCCTCCCCTACCCCTATTTTGTAATTACTCTCTTCTAAGAGATAGCTTTAGTAATCACTACAGAATCTTTTACTATTTACTTTCTTAATTTTTGTCATGATGCTTCAGTTACAGAGAGTTTTAATAATTACTACTTTTTCCAACTGACTCCTCTCTCACCAGATCATCTTTTCCAATGACCCTCTCCTAACAGATTATTTTACCAATTGCCAAACATTTCCTTTTTTGAATTCACCCTAACATATCATGTAACTTATTAAACAACCTACAATTTTCATGATTACCTTATGTTATTTTTTCACTGAATTGATAAAAAATTATGTGAAAAGCCTTTCACTAAATGAGAATAGTAAAACTTTAAAATACTTTCTTAGAATTGTTATCATCAAACCTTAATTTAATTATGACTTTTAAATTTAATTTTCTGACCAGAATAGTTATTTTGGAAGTTAAGTAGAAATGTATTGACATTATTATTAATTTGTTAGTCTAATTCCTGAATGATTTATTTCTTTTTTGGAATAGCTGGAAACTTTACTGTCTAACTGAAGAACAATAATTCTAGATTCATAGCTGAGAAAAATGTTAACTGAAAGCAAAATATTTTGCTAGCTTGTTCAGAAACTAATTTTTAGAGACTGACTTGTCATTTAGGACCCACCCTGTGACTTAAATTGTAGCAAACCACCCACATTCCCAAATATATTCCATTAGTGAAAAGTAAATTCCACTCAAACAGCTTCTTCCTACAAACCACTGCTCTGTAGAAGAGACTCCCAAGATGATGTTTTCCCAATCAATACAGTCTTAATCTGTTCGAGTCTAGAGTCAACTGTTATATTCCCCTCCTGTCTGTATAAATTACTCTTTAATGTCACCATTTCCCTTGAGTGGCTCACAAGCCTTGTACAGAGTGAATCTTACTATAAAATGAAAACAAAAGACAAAACAAGCTTATATGTGTGAAAACATAATTAACAATATCATAGTCTCACATTTTATGCTTTCTTGAAAGATTCCTGAAATTTCCAGAAAAATAATTCTTACCCTGCTGAATTGATCTTCTTACTTTTGATTTTGCTAAGAAATGATGTTGTGGATTGTTTAAATATATTTCTTAATAGAGAATCATGATATACTAGAATTTTTTTTTTGCAACATACTGAAGTGAGGTCATTCGTGGTTGAGTGGTCTAAGACATTGCCAGATCAAATGGTAGCTTCCCCTATGTAGATAGGGGTCACAAGTTCGAATCCTGCCGAATGACACACATTTTCGGCGGATGTGTGTTGTGGTGCATTGGATATCAGCTCGGAATGAGAAATCGGGGAGCCAAGTTCGAATTCCAGCTGAATTCATTGCATTGACTTACGTGCATATACACTCGAGAAAGGTATTAATCCGCCTATTCCTTCCAGTTATGGGTTAAATAACAGGACAGATTGGGTTCTATAGCCTTGGTCGGCAACCAGTCTACCGCAGAAAGCAATGGCAACCTACTGCGGGATAATCTTCTGCCCAGTCAGTCATGTCTCTCTCGAGACATGATTGCCCAAGCATGTATCACATATGGCACTCAACTGACTGACTGACTGAAGTGTGTTGAAATCCTCACAATATTTACTATCGTTGAAGTTAACATTTATTGTTGAGATTTACAAACTGTACATTTCATTCAATCTCACAAAATAATCAATGAAATATGAAAACTTAAAGAAAAGATATGCAAAAATAATTTTGCATTTTTACTAAATAAGTGTTTATTTTAATTATACACTTTTTAAAATAGTGGAAATATTTTATTAATAATGAAACTTCTAATTTTTTAAATAAAAATTTATTGTACTAAGCTATAAACACTCGTAAACCCAACTGCACTTTGTACCCTCTTAGCTGTTTGCATTTCCCCTCCAAAATTTGGTTTCAATCAGGCTATTTTAGAGGGTGTAAAAAATGAACCGGTTAATGGAAGCTTATATATACATAAATAGATAAACTATATATCAGACTAAAATAATGCGCTTATTGATGGACAGAGGGAGATAAAAACAAAAAAAATTGGTTATAATTATACAATGAGTGAAATGTTGAATATGTTAGGTTACTAAATATCTTCAGGTCTTCAACCAGTTGAATTGGAATATAGTTGGTTCTAACCAAATGGTTATATCATTTGGATTTATTTAACTGTATGAGAAAAAAAAAAGAAAAAAAAATACTGACAGCTGTATTTCCAGCTATAAGTCTAATGTCTACTAACAGAAGACTTATTACAATTTCTCCTGTTGAACTTGTTATACTCCTACTGCAGTAAAACTATTTCTTTTATATTAGATTCCTTTTTTATACTGATGGATTCTCTCAATATTCAAGTATGTGTCTCAGATGAAAGGTGAATTTATTCATTGTAGTTATCAAACCGTGTATAGCAGACATGTTGTATCTATATAATAAGTCCATTACTTTTAGTTGTATTGTTATATTCATGCCCACCATTTCCATTTCATTTACTGAGTATGAGCTTGCATTGTCATTCTGAAGAATAAATATTTATTCTCCAAATCAGCATATTTATTGTACTATCTTATTGAAAGAGATAAAGCCTGACATATTCCACTGCTAACTGCTCACCAAGACCTTATATGTTTGGAACTTGTTTCAATTTTCACCCAAGTTTTTCATTCCATAAAAGATGAATTTCTAAATGTTTTTTTTTCATTGCTAACTCTGATAATTATGTTTAGACAAACTATTTAAGGATGTGCATTGTGGTGCAGTTGATATTGGCTCAGAATGAGAAATCAGTGAGCTGACTTCAAATTTCAGTTGAATTTTCTGCATTCAGTTATGCACAAATACAATGTATTAATCCATCTTTTCCCTGCAGTTATGGGTTAAATAACAAGACAGATTGGGTTCTATAGCCTTGGCTGGCAATCACTCTACTGCAAAAAGTATTGGCAACCTACTTCGGGATAATCTGCCCAGTCAGTCATGTCTCTTTTGAGAAATGATCGCCCAAGTGTGTATCACAGATGGCTCTTAACTGACTGACTGAAGTAGTTTTTTGTACATTTGATCTCAAAAATTGTCTACAATCTGCTGTAAGCTATGGTAAAGAATAGATTGTTAATTTAAACTCCTCCAAAGATAAACTGCTCTCTATCAATCATCTGGTCCTGGGTATGACTGTAAACTGCATCCAGCAACAAGGCCACTGATTGTGAGGCTGTGAGGAGCATGGAACAACCTCTTAATTGCTGTTGTTCATAGCTGTGCTATGAATTTATTTAAAAATTTTGTTGGCATTAAATGACCTACTGAGGTTGATATGCCATAAAAGAAAACACACAACCAACCAACTATCAATCATCTGGGATATCCCCTTCTACATTCCATCAGCAAGGAAAGTTTCTCACTGCATCTTCTCAGGTTAACATTTTCCACTGCCATGAAGTGGAAAGATTGTATTGAATCAATTGCTAGGTCTGCTGCTAAGAAAGTTGGTTCACTGTATTATACTAGACAGTTTTCTTCTCCAGACTCTATCTTACATATTGAAAAGTTTACCATTTTTTTCATACTTTGAATATTGCTATTATATATGATCTGGTGCTGCTGCTATAGATTTGGGCATCTTTTGATAAATATTTATTTTATTTTATTTTTCTGTTGACTTCAACAGATGTTCAGAATGTAAAGTTGCATTTAAAGTGCAGTGAGTCACTCTTTTGAAGGTTAGCATTATCCTTTCTGATGGAAGATAAAAAGTGTTCTTTCAGATGATTAAAAGAGAAATCTTGTTTTTGAGGCATTAATATTAACAAGCCATTGTTTCCCCTCCCTTCATTTAACAGAAAGAGATCTTGTGAATAGGTGGTTCCCTTCTCATAGACAACTCAAAAGAAATATCAACAGATACTACAGTGCGATCAGAGTTGAGTTTAAATTCTAACCTTGTCTGTTCTGTTCACTTTCACATGTCTTTCGGAAATAGTAGGATAAACTAGGCTCTCTAGCTTTGTTTGAAAGCCAGTTTAGAGCAAGAACTTATGTGAATTTAGAACTTAGAAAAGATAATGGGATCCCCTTCACTATGTTTCCCAAGAAGTTATGTTAATTCATCAGAAAGAAAAAAAGAAACTGGAGAACTATGATTGCTTATGTCTGTTCAATACAGAATTTTTGAAAAAATGTAACATTGAGAAAAGTGGGTTATACCTTCCATGAAATATGGTATCTAAACAACTCAGAAGTAAGTATTAACAATGTCTGTTTGTTTTTGTTTTCTTAACCATGAATTATACTGTAAATATGCTTTATTGGATACTGCTAATATGTAGAGATGTAATATTTGCCTGGCCTCAATAATCATATGAAGAACTTAATTTTTCCATAAGAATGTATACATTACTTTTTCTATAATTACATCCAAATCCAAAGATTATCCTTTTTTACTTCATAAATATTATGATATGGCATCAAGAAATGCATATATAACCTCTTAATAATCTTAATACCTGTTCTTAGAAATCTTTCTACTTTGTATTCAGTCATCACTGTAATTCTTTCCCAGATGAAATCTTCATCATTGCTTTTGTTCTTCAGGGAATACTTCATGGAACCATCCACTTGTTCCCAAATGATACTGTGTCTTTACCCTTCTCCTGCCAGCACAAAATGTCATTTAAACTATAACTTACCTTACACGATTGGTGTTATTTTAATAGATAGGCATCTGCTGATAATATTCATGGTTCTGTCTGTAGATGGAATCTCTTGTTGCAGCTTACTTCTTCATAATGTCTTCTCAAAGACGAAGATGACAGATCATAGAAACTGTTTCCCAATCTCTAATACTTCCCCATTATTGATCTTGTACCGATCTTGATTGCTGCCATATCAACCAGCGTATCTGAATCATGGAGGAAATTTCAAACTGATTCACAGACAAAATACCAGGAAATTCTTCAGGATCTTAGAAGATTACAGATTTAGATATTCATTTCCAATTTCTGTTTGATGTATTCTCATTTACATCTACAACACCAAGAATCTGTGGGCTTTTTTGTGTGTGGTGAGGGAATTTTTATATAGATTGAAAGACCTGATTTTTATTGATGGCAATTTGATTGGAGTTCCTTGCCGATTCATGGGTTTGGAATATGGTAGCCCAGTAGGGAAGAGTATTGGTAAACAATAAAATAAAGAAAGAGACGGTATTAAATAAGAAGGAAAGTGACAAGAATAAGAGAAAAAAAAGGAAAGGACAATGAAAAAAGAGATAAAAAGAAAAAGATAAGCAAGAAAGAAAAGAAAATATGAAAAGAAACAGAAGGAAAGAATGAAAATGGAACAAGAAACAAAAGAAAAGAATGAAAAGAAACAAGAAACAAAAGGAAAGAATGAAAAGGAACAAGAAACAGAAGGAAAGAATGCAAAGGAACAAGAAACAGAAGGAAAGAATGCAAAGGAACAAGAAACAGAAGGAATGAATAAAAAGGAACAAGAAACAGAAGTAAAGAATAAAAAGAAACAAGAAAATAATGAAAAGGAACAAGAAACAAAAGGAATAAATAAAAAGAAACAAGAAACAGAAGGAAAGAATGAAAAGAAACAAGAAACAGAAGGAAAGAATGAAAAGAAACAAGAAACAGAAGGAAAGAATGAAAAGAAACAAGAAACAGAAGGAAAGAATGAAAAGAAACAAGAAACAGAAGGAAAGAATGAAAAGAAACAAGAAACAGAAAGAATGAAAAGAAACAGAAGGAAAGAATGAAAAGAAACAAGAAACAAAAAGAATGAAAAGAAACAGAAGGAAAGAATGAAAAGAAACAGAAGGAAAGAATGAAAAAAAAACAAAAAAAAAGAATGAAAAGAAACAAAAAAAAAGCAAAAAAAAGAATGAAAAGAAACAAAAAAAAAACAAAATGAAAGAATGAAAAGAAACAAAAGGAAAGAATGAACAGAAACAAAAGGAAAGAATGAACAGAAACAAGAAACAAGAAACAAAAGGAAAGAATGAACAGAAACAAGAAACAAAAGGAAAGAATGAACAGAAACAAGAAACAAAAGGAAAGAATGAAAAGGAACAAGAAACAGAAGGAAAGAAGAAAAGAATGAAAAGGAACAAAAAACAAAAGGAATAAATGAAAAGGAAAAACAAGAAACAGAAGGAAAGAATGAAAAGGAAAAACAAGAACTAGAAGGAAAGAATGAAAAGGAAAAACAAGAACTAGAAGGAAAGAATGAAAAGGAAAAACAAGAAATAGAATGAAAGAATCAAAAGGAAAAACAAGAAATAGAAGGAAAGAAACAAGAAACAAAAGGAAAGAATGAAAAGAAACAAAAGGAAAGAATGAAAAGAAACAAGAAACAAAAGGAAAGAATAACAAGAAACAAAAGGAAAGAATAACAAGAAACAAAAGGAAAGAATGAAAAGAAACAAGAAACAAAAGGAAAGAATAACAAGAAACAAAAGGAAAGAATAACAAGAAACAAAAGAAAGAATAAAAAGAAACAAGAAACAAAAGGAAAGAATGAAAAGAAACAAGAAACAAAAGGAAAGAATGAAAAGAAACAAGAAACAAAAGGAAAGAATGAAAAGAAACAAGAAACAAAAGGAAAGAATGAAAAGAAACAAGAAACAAAAGGAAAGAATGAAAAGAAACAAGAAACAAAAGGAAAGAATGAAAAGAAACAAGAAACAAAAGGAAAGAATGAAAAGAAACAAGAAACAGAAGGAAGAAATAGAAACAAGAAAGCAAAAAAGGCAAGGGATATACTAAAAGAGGACAAAAAAGAACAACAAATAAATTAAGAAAAAGATGAGGGAAAGAAAAACGAAAGAAGTGAAATTTCTCTCGTGCAAAATAATCGAGAAAAATTAAAGAACAAAAAATGAGAGATAGAAAAAAAAATCAGTCAACAAAAAAAGAAATTCTTTTAAAGAGAAAAAAAAGAAATGATTGGAAGGGAATAGTAAATGTAAACAGTGAAACAAATATAAAAAAGGGAAAATTAGAAACACAATAAAAAAAAAAAATCAAATGAAGAAAATTAGATGGTCATTGATAATTATCATGTGAGTGTAAATGTTATCAGGTTTTCTTTTGTCAAGCTCAACACACATCATTTTTGCCTAATAATAGCAGTAAGGAAAAATATTTTTTCCTCTCACATAAACAAAGTGTACTGTACAAAATAAAAAATAGAAGGAAGTCCTCTACTCTGCAGAAAAAAATAGTAAAGAGGAAACCTTGGTCAGTCATCAGAAATATCAGAAATCAAAATGGCGGAACTACATTGTGTAAAGTAGAGTCACATCAAACAAATGTTTCACAAGCTTTGTTCCTTTGTATAACAGGAGACGGGGATGCACATTGCAGCAAGGGGCAGATGAATATTTTCCATGTTACCTACACAGGAGCTATAAATCAGCAATTATCATGATGTCCTTCTTTTTCTTGGTATTGAGATAAGAATGAAAGATCTTCCTTTGTATCATTTTCATTTGTATGCTTGAATAAAAAAAAGAAAAATACCAAGAGCTCAAACTGACAATGTGAGAATTAATCCATCTAATATCTGTATCTGCAAACAAATCTACACAGGAGCTTGATGGAGATCAACTCTTTTTAGTGTGACAGAATGAAGATTTATTTGATATTAATAGAGTTATCTTTTCCTTTTTATCTCATATTAATAAGTTGAAAGTATTTTTACCATTTTTTTTTTCCTGGCATATCTTTTAGGAAGTTCACTGTTGAACTTGGTGTATGTGGCAAATATTTTTCCATTTTGTAGAAAAAAAGATCAACTGATAAATGACAAATAGAAAATATGACATTAAAAGAAATAAATCTTGTTGAATTTTGTGTTTCGCAGACATATATCTAACTTGAATTGAACTAATATTTGAGAGGTTCTGTTTCAGAATCAGGACATTACCAAATGTGCCACTGAAAAATAAGTTTCACTTGTAAAATAAAAATTTTTGCAGTAACCCCACAAAATTTTTTCTTTCTCCCTCAATAATCTATTTTAAATTCTATTTGTCTTATTTATTTATTTCAATGAAATTCCGGTATTTTAGTTTTAAAAAATAGCTGAGGATGCCATGAACTGAACATGTGAAGAACAATAAAATTTTGGTGAGAATGCAAACGAAAAGGAAACTTTGAGTTAGCATTGGGAAGAGACAGCTGAGATTTCAGTGATACATAATGAGCAAGGAGGGCTTAGAGAATCGAATACAGTATGGGTATAGGGGGAAAAAGATGGGAAATCAGCAAAAGACATACTTGAGCTTGAGCAAATGGATGGCAGAACAGGGTTTTGGAAAGATATTAAGAAGAAAAATGTTAAAAGCGACAAAGAATAGGAACAAGTGGAAGTTAATGATTGCTTACGTCCTGAAAGAACATAACATATAAAGAAGATATTTGAAAAAAAAATGTGTATATTGGCATGTATTCAGTCAGTTAATTGCCATACGTGAAACACACTTGGGCAATCATGTCTCGAAAGAGACATAACTGACTGGGCAGAAGATTATCCCACAGTAGGTTGCGGTTACTTTCTGTGGTAGACTGGTTGCCGACCAAGGCTATAGAGTCCAATCTGTCCTGTTATTTAACCCGTAACTGGAGGGAAGAGATGGATTAATACCTTTCCCAAGGGTATTTGCGCGTAAGTGAATGCATTGAATTTAACTGGAATTCGAACTTCAGCTCCCCGATTTCTCGTTCTGAGCTGATATCCAATGCACCACAATGTGCATCCCTGTATTACCTTACATATAAAGTCTCAAGTATTTCAAATGATGAATATATCATGTATATATTCACATTTTTAATAAAATATTTGAGTTAAACAACTGAATTTTGACTTGAATAATTTTAATGTCTTATTCAGAACAGCATGGCTATCATGACTGTAAAATTTATAATGTTGTGGCTGTTGTACTCTTTGATCTTTAGGTATCTTGTTATATTTAGTAACATTCCCAGTTTTTCATTGAACATTTTCTTCAATCTATAAAGTAGATTGTTCTCATTCTGCTTCCTATGGTTAGGGGAAGAAAATTCCTATCAGTTTATAGTCACTAGTTTTATTACTCTTTGTGCTGCTTGGATGTTTCTTCCACTGAACCAGAGTGTGAGTTTTCAGCACTATCAGATCTAAGGACTGAACTGAAGACTGCCAATGAATCAGATGTTTTAAACAACTTCCATGTGTGCTAACATAAATAGATATATACTGCATGTGATAGTATTTAAAACTTAAATTTTCTATTAAAAAGAAAAATGGATAAAAAATCCAGATTTAATATGCAAAGTCAAAATTATCAGGTAGGTTAAAGTTTACTCAGATGCTAGAGACTCCTTTTATGCATCTCTTCAGAATGTGAACAGTCGTAGACTCTATAGATTCAAATCTTTTGTAGTTTTATTTGTTTCACTACTATCCCTCACAGTATCTGTTCTATCATCTGGTGGATGACGGAACGAGGGTTGCATGATGTAACAGGAGAGGGCGTGCTCAGAGCCACCAGGGATAGGGAAACATGGAAAGCCATGATTGCCTACGTCCTGAATGGACAGGGCACATACAAGAAGAAGAAAATATGTTACTCACTGTTTTCTGTCTGTACTTGTTGACTTCAGCATGTCCTGTGAGTATCAAATTATTTAATCCTTCTTTCCTTTTTATATGGTCCAGCAGTTTCCTTCATCTCTTTCTGATTTTATGTAGAAGTGGCTTTTTTATTTCCATTTAATGCTCAAATATTCTGTACATGGTATTCTCAGCATCCTTCTGTAAAACACATCTCTGTTGTCTTAGTCAACTCTGAATAAATTTTTCCGCATTTACTGCCATAGAGGAGAATTGATATTACATGGTAATTCAGTACTTTTGTAGTTCTGCATGTATTTTCCTGGTTCAGGCAAACCATATTCTTTGATCACACCAGTCCAGACTTTCATAGCTAGGACCCTCCATGCCAGGTACATTAAGCTAACTTATCTTCATTTTATTCATATTCTATTAGTGGAGGTATAAGTTTTTACTTAGATAGCTTCTTTTTTTTTTTTTTTTTTCAGAACTATTGCAATGTAGAATGAGGGAATGTTTTTCTGATGATTACACTCTTAATCATTAAACTGAGGTCAGCTATTATATATCCTCATATATAACTTTTGGTTCCTCCCTAAACGATACAGTGACATTCTGTTAAAACACTGGTTCTTGTATAATCACTAAAGTTAAGCAATATCAGACCCTGTCATTACCAAGATGGATAACCATTTGGGAAGAATAGATGCTGTAAGCTTGACAGGGATCAGTAGTATAATGAATAGTGGCTTGGAATTGTTAATTGGAAAGCAAATTTCAGTTCTCATTGGGTTTGTTATATTCAATTCTGTCCAAAGGAATGAATCCAACTGTTCCATCCAGCTATGGGTTAATCAGAATGATTTGTATCATTAAACCATTATTATCTTAAAAACAAATTCTTATAATTTAAAAATATTTCCTGGTTTTAATCAAGAATTGCTAAGCAGTAAGCAATGAATCAATCTAACCTCTCCATATGCTCTTATAGAATCCCCATTCAGTGACTTTCTACCTTGAGTGACAATAGGTAATAGATTACCTATTGTCCAAGACTACATCGCTTGCCTTTAGTATGTCGTGAGAGTATTGAATTTTCAAGATCTTCTTTCCTCGTTATGTTATTTTTGAATCAAGTGTGCTTATTTTAACTAAAAAAAGCAATTATTATTAAAAAAAAGTTTAAATGTCACTTTTGAAACAAAAGTTTTTATTTTTCAGTCAACTCACCAAAGTTAAATACTAAATATTTCTGAGCTTATTTGCTTGTTAATATCTGTATCATATTATTTTTCCAGAGAAACATCCTTGATTTTTTTTTAATGAAATTACAAATTGGATGATAATAGTAACACCAACAGTAACCATCAATGTCACTTCCAAGTGTTGATTTTTCTTAATAATCCCTGCTGGAATCAGTTTGCTCTTAAATGCAATAAAATTTTCATTACAGTTTCAAGAAAATTTTGTGAACTATTAAAAATGCAAGTGCCAAAATAATAAATTGTATCCCTTGTTTCATGATTGCAGTTTCTTTCAGTAACAATGTCACTACGAGTGAGTATTTTAAACACAAGAACATGCCAAATCTTTCCCTCCAGCTGTTGTCTTTAATCAACAATATATATATATATATATATATATATATATATATATATATATATGTGTGTGTGTGTGAAAGTTTTGTTACCTATTAGCTGAGGAGCTGACTATCAATCTTCATTTGAGATCACTCTTTTTAATTCTTTCATGTAAGAATTTTTTGTACCTCCCCACACATTAACCTAGAGTGCCTAATACTTTTGGCTTTGTGTCACATATCAGCTTCTCTTAGAAAAAGCACTATACACTTTGTTGAATATTTCATTTGAAAAAAATTGTCACAAAGTGTGCAAGCTTTTTGGGCAAGGCTTGTAAACTAGTGTGTATAGTTCACCAATAGAAGGGTTAACCAATCAGAAGGCTCAAAATATTTAATGCGACATGGATAAAAGGCGACCATATTTTCCCGAGTATTGGCGATATAGTCCGATTCAGTAGAGTGTCTGACTCATGAGTGTTAATCTTTGATGTTATTTCATTGAACAGATTACGTACTGCACTGTATTCTATATTCATAAACTATGGTGGATATGGTCAACACAAAGAACATAAAAATTGACACACAGAAAGAGTTCAGAAATTGATAATTATTAAAAGCACAAAAATATCATGTTAGTCTCATGTATTTAAAACAATGAAATATTAGTCTGTGTTTTTAACAAAATTATAATACTTTCTATTCTTTTTTTCTGTGCTGTGTCTCTTCAAGAAAAGGTTGATCATGGATCTCCACAACTTAATATTCTTTGTAGTTCTTATTATGTGGTCTCGATTCATTATCTTCCCCAATCTAAACTATTGCCTGATTCACACTCCACCCACGTCTATTGAACAGGTGTAGAGGCTCATCCCTTGTTCCCTGTTTAGGATGTGGTTTCCGGCTTTCTCTTTTCCAATCTTTTCACTCTTACGTAGCCCCCCTGCACATCAGTGGCATTACTGCCTTGCTCAGGGTGATATGATTAAAAAAAAAATCTCAGTTTTGATATACATTGATACAAACTCATTACTTTTCTTCCTCACTGCTTTTCTGTCTCTTTTCTCAATAATTTACTGTGAGTGTCATATTCGTCATGCTCTTTTTCCTCATTATGTGTGCTAGAAATTTCAGCTCTCTTTTTGATTCTAAGCATAGACTTGTTTTTGTTTTTAATTTCTGTGAAACTTTCTGTTTACTTACATGTTCAGTCTATAACATTCTCAGCATTTTTCTATCAAACATTATATTGCTTGAAGTTTCCTCTTCATCTTTCTTTTAAAGAATTACATCAAAATACTCTTCATTATTTCAGTATTGTCAGTTAAAAGAACCTGCATTATTTCAAAAAGGAAGTTTTTAGACTCATAGTTGATTTTATATTTTCTATTAATTTTATTTTGTGCAATTCTCTTGTATATTAATTTTACTAAACATAAAATTAATTTAACTTAATGAATGCTATCAATGAATTCAAAATGTTTTATTCCCACCTTAATTTCTTTAGCTGTTATCATTGACACTGGAATAATATAATCTTTATTAATTGTTATATTTGATATGTTTATGGTTCTTTGCAAACAAGGAATTATTTTCTGATATTCATTAGATCAGAAGAAAAATTTGGACAAGAAATGGATCTTTGAAGAATCACAATACCTCTTCTACTGATATATCTTAGGTAAACTTATATTGACAAATTTTATTCAGATTGGTGATTTCTGTTTTAAATGGTTTTTCTAATGAGGCTGTTGAAAAGAATTATATAATTTTTTCACATAAATTCATAGTGCCATTTACTTTAATATAAGTTTATAGTGCTGTTATACTCACGATCAAAGTATTTTCCTTAACTTTCTATATCTTGCAGCTCAACTGTGAATTACATAGAAATAAGGAAATGATTCCAGATTTAATTGAATAAATTCTTTAATATCTTGAATTTGTTGCAACGACTGACTAGACAAGGAATGTGATACAGAGCTAAACAAGTTCAACTGTAAAGGTGATATATCTGGAGAACATGCTACATAATGTTACAGTTACATGTTGAAGAATTCAACCTCATGATCATTTGTTATATGACATTTACAAAATGAGAGCAATATATAATCAGTCAGTCAGTTAAGTGCCATACGTGAAACATGCTTGGGCGATCATGTCTTTTTCGAGACCTGACTGACTGAGCAGAAGATTGTCCCGCAGTAGGTTGCCATTGCTTTCTGTGGTAGACTGGTTGCCGACCAAGGCTATAGAACCCAATCTGTCCTGCTATTTAACCCATAACTGGAGGGAAGAGACAGATTAATATCTTTCCCAAGGGTATTTGTGTGTAAGTGAATGCAGTGGATTCAACTGGAATTCATTGCATTGAATCCATTGCATTCACTTACGCACAAGCAATAAATTATGAGTGGAAAACAAATTACAGAATGAGTGAAAGTATATTTTTAAAGATGGTTAAGTACCATCTGTACAGGGTATGACTTCAAAACTTACAATGACAGGAGAATAATTTCTTCATCCTTTGATATTGAGTAGGTACAACTTAGAGTTAATTTATTCCCAACTGTTTGAGATATATATATATATATATATATATATTTATTCTAGAAAAGTAGTTTATATAATTTCTCATAACCAAGTTAAAAGAAATAAAAGATTATTCTGTTGTTACAGGAATATTTTTCAACTGTTTGCTATTAAATAGATTTGGATCATCTGAAGGTCTCACTTCAGTGAGACTAGGTCATGTAATTATTTCACACGAAAGTTATACTGTACATTATTTTACTTCTCTTACTCTAAGACTGTAATTGAGGGATTTTCTGGAAGTAGGCTTGAATAACTTTGCAGATATTTAAATTGTTTAATTCTGACATCTTCATTTTTGTTGTTTGTGTTTTGGGTGGTTCCATATGGTATATTAATGAAGACAAATATATAATTCAGTATGTGTATAAAAAGAAATAATTCCATCACATTTTTCGTTATTAATTAAAGAACAGATTATTAATTTCTAATTAACCACACAATGATCGAGAAATTTCAAAAAAAGTTTCCTTTTACTAAGAATTAAAGAATGATGCTGCGGATATCGTGGACCGAACATGTAAGCAATGACGAGGTTTTGGAAATGATGGAAACGTAAAGGAAATTAATATTGAGCATCAGGAAGAGACAAATGAAGTTCCTGGGACATGCAATGAGGAAGGAGGGCTTGGAGAACCTGATACTAACAGGTCAGACAGAGGAAAGCAGCGGATAACATATTTTAAGAAATTTCTTTGGTTGGACTTTAACTAAGTTAAAACTTAGTTAACTCACCACCTGTAACTTTTTTAATTGGTGTAAATAGAACAAACTATCACCTGGTTCATGCTCCACCCACATCTATTGAATGGCTGAAGAGCCTCATCCCTTGTTCCCTGTTTAGGATGTGGTTTCCGGCTTTCTCTTTTACAATGTTTTCACTCCTTTATTTCTTTTTTTTTTTTTTTCCAGTTGGAGTAGAGAGACTAATCTATCGCCCGGTTCACACTCCACCCACATCTATTGAACAGGTGAAGAGGCTCATCTCTTGTTCCTTGTTTAGGATGTGATTCCCGGCTTTCTCTTTTCCAATCTTTTCACTCTTACGTAGCCCCCTGCGCTTCAGTGGCGTTACCACCTTGCTCGGGGTGATACGATTAAAAAAAAAAAGGCCTGAGCAGGTAGATGACAGAACGAGGGCTGAGAGATGTTTCAGGAGAAAGCATATGAAGGGCCACCAGGGATAGGGAGACATGGAAGGCCATGATCACCTACGTCCTGAAGGGACAAGATACATAAAAGAAGAAGGTATGTTATTTTGACCTTTGTTACTTGCAATGTTGCTTTTTTAAGCCGATCTTGTATTATATTCCTGTTTTTTTTTTATGCTTATTGTTTTTTCCCTTCTTTTTAAAATTTAATATTTTTATCTGTCAGCTTTTGATATGCATTAGCATTTACTGATAGTTTTCATTATGTAATAACTCAAGGCATGATTCAACATTTAAACATTATTGAGAAGTCAATCGACATTGTTATGATTGTACAGCATAATCTCCACTTTCAAATATGTCAATCTCATGTTTCCATTATATTCTGTTTTTGTATACATGTCCTGATGACTGCTTTTAGAAACCCATATTTCTTTTCTTTGTTTTTCTATCGCCCTAAAATATATCATTTATTTTGTATTTCATTCTGAGTTATTTTTTAATGCCACCTCCTTCTTCCTGTTTCTTGTAGCAATAATAAAGAAATGAACTGATGCATGACAATCTGGCATTGCCTTAAGATATTGTAATAAGAGTTTTAATTAATCTCAGAAGACTACAGTCTTCAACAAAGACTCAATAATTTATCATGCTTGAATAACATTAAGCAGATAACATTGCTTTTCCCCTGTCGTCACTAGAAAACTTAGATTTTCAGACACTTCTGTGAAGATTTACACTATTTATATTCTTATTGTGTTTCCTCATCTTCGTTGCTATATTCACAATGTTATGGTTGTTGTATGTTCTGGTCTTATTCAGGTGGTTGGAATTTTAAACCAAGCCCTTTATTTTGTCTACTGGGGTAGATTTTAAACATCTGAATAATGCTGTCGTGTATAACAGTCAAAAAGTCATGAATGTAGAAACAAAGATGAAGTCAAGAGTCTGAACAATTTAAATAGGATAAATAATTACAATACCTCATCTCAGAAATATAGACAAACTTTTGTGAAGGCCAACAAAACCTTCAGTATGAAGGCAAATTTTACCAAAATGAAGATAAGATCTTTTAACATGATGGAAGTCATATGTGATCCTGGAACCCCAACATAGCAGAGCATGATAAATTATTTTATCTTAGTCTTAAGTGTTTGGGGTATTTTATGACCAGCAGTAAAGTCAGCAAAATGGAATCTTCAAAGCAGCCACCCACTTGGCCAAAAGAAAATAAAGTAATAGATAAATATATGATAAGTTGACCGGATATTAGAAATTATTATCTGCAGACTTATATAAATGGTCACAGTTGAAATTGTAGATAGTCCAGGCCATTTGTTGATGGGTACAGGCTGACCACTGAGAAAGAGAATTTTGAAGCTGTGCATTGTGATGTAGAAATGGGAAGGGGATGGTAGAAGAAAGTCAGGGTTTTCATTGGTTGAAGAGAAAAGCTGATTTCTATTCTGTCATGACAGAAGTAATTATCCCTAGTATCACTTACCTCATCCCCAGATAGTGCAAACAAATCTCTGAACAAACAACATGACATTAATTTCCCCTTTTTCTTTCCCTTGTGAATGTGCAGTGTAGTTTTCCCGGTTTGGGGGGCATACTGATACAAACAAGAATAAAGATGCAATGTTGGGTTATTTGTCCAGTAGGTGAAAAGCTGAGAGAAAAACCACTTCCCTCACTCTCACTAGAAAACTTGAACTTTCGACACATTTGTAAATACCTACACAACCTTCGATAGAAAAGTGAGTATTGCCAAAATGAAGATAAGCATAAATATCAGTTAAGAATTTCTTAAAATATGATATGAAAATTTATAAATAAACAGTGGATCAATTTGAATGCCTTCATACCATCTGAAATTTTTGTTAGTCTAATGTATTTAAAACTATGAAATATTTGTTTCTGTTTCTGACAAAATTATATTTCTTATTTTTCTTTCCGTGCTATGTTCCTACAAGAAGTGGACAATCATGGCTGTCCACAAATTCATAATCTTTGTAGTTCTTAATAAGGTGTCTCTGTTAATTATCTCTCTCAATCCCAGTTTTGATATACATTTACGCATATTCATTGATTAGATTATTCACTGAGTTCTCTCCATCTTTTGCCACAAGAATGTACTGTGAGTGTCAAATTCACTATGCTCTTTTTCCTCATTGTGTGTCCAAGAAATTTCAGTTTTCTCTTTGAGATTCTAAATATATGCATTTTTGTTTTCATGATATTTTACATACATCTGATACTGCTATTTACATGTTCATGTAGTGTGAATGTTTTTGACATGAAAAATCTAATTGATGCACTGAGTTTAAATTCTGGCTTAGTCGGATATGTTTACTTTTCCAGAAATTCCTTTGATTAAGGCATGAATACATCACCACAAGGTAGACCCTAAATATGTTTTTTATCCCTATTGGAACTAAAGTTCATTCCAGAGTTCTAATTGTAATATTAGCTGTATTCTTATCAGGAAACATCTGGAAACTTATTAACCGAGCGGCCAGTACTGTTTTCAGTTGAAATTTATATAATCTCTTTCTTAAAACAATATTTCATTATTTATATTATTTAGACTATCGTGTTCATCTTTACTGCCATTATTATGTTGTTTCAGCTGTTGTATGCTCTGGCCTTCTTCAGGTGCTAGGAATTTCAAACTGAACCTTTTATTATGATGAACGGGGTATATCATTTTCATTCCATGTGCAATGCCACTTCTGGTCACCATTTAACTTAACTTTTTAAGTTATTTGTTCACCACTGCTGTATCCTGGTATTGAACTCATAACTCTTGAGGTCAAGTCACTGGAATTAACCAACATCTATATACCCCATGCCATGTGTTCTTGAGGAAATCAGTACATGAATTTTGGGGACTTAAAAACCTAATGTATCAGTAACCATTTTTTTTTCCCAAGAGCTCATATTGACATCTTTTGATGCCAATGATTTTCTCTAGCATTTTTTACCGGAGCTCAGATTGCAATCTTTGATGCTAATGATTTTCTCTTGTGCACCATATTATTGGTTCCCATATAGTATTCATTTCTATGCTTGGTTGGCTTAGGAAATGTTTGTGGCCTAGCATATATGCTGATACCTTAAGTTTATGTAGTAAATACTACCTCATCTCAGAAGTACAGACAAACAGTTTTTCAGGAAAGTAAGTTTCTCAAGTTCACTAACTCTTACTGGTCTTTCCAGCATTGATGGAGTTCTCCTTCCTAACCATTTATTTGATGGAGTGTGGAACATCAACCTCTTGATTATGTTATCATTTCAAGTCACATGTGATATTTGTTTTAGTTGTTGCTGCTGTTCAATGCCCTCAAGTAATGTGGTTTTTTTGTTATTTGACACAGTTTTTTGTTTGAGATTCTCTAGCATCAGTTCATAACATTTGAAAGTTAGTCTTCACCAAGATCCACAGGCTTAACTCACTCGAAGCCTATGATCTTAGAAAGCAGTTTCATACAGATGACAGATATTTTATAACAAGTTTGGTGTGTGCTGTACATAGCAGTCATATGAAAATTTTGATATGATGACTTGAGTTTTGGTTATGGTATTCACACATTACTGTCACTGCAAAAGATACTGAAAGAATGTTCAGTTCTTTGTATTGCTCTGAAAAATACATAACTCCTGCTGCCATGTCCTATCTTTAAAAGAAACAGATCAGATCAAGAATGGAGTATCTGAGCTGATACTGCTCAGTCGTCACTATCCAGCCTTGACAGAGTTCAAAAGTATTATGCAGCCTTGTAAGAGAGAAAATATTCTCCATTGTGCAACCCTTATTCCACAGATGAAACATTACTAGCCTCTCCATATTCTATCACTATTACTAACTAGTAATGTTATAACTAATTACTTTTCTTAGTCCCACTAGTTCAGACCTCCACAGCTAGGGTCCACCATGTCATCTTCTTGGTAGCAAATCATCTCCATTCTCTTAATGGCCCCTATCTATGAAGTAAGTTTTACTCAGACAGCGTCTTTTCCAGACTGTTATTTTATGGAACAGACTTCAAAGCAGATGCTTCCCTCACCTCTAAAATCTTAACTTCTTCAAGTTCAGGGTTAACCAGTATCTCTCCTTCATATCGTCATGAACTCCTTAACTCCTTCTTACAACAATTTCATTTGGATTCTGTAGCCATTTGCCTTGAGTAGGCCAAAGTAAAAAAGAAGACTCTTCACCTTGAGCTGTGGATTAATTACCAGAGTAAAATAGGTTTTGAACCTTGGATGACAGCCAGTCAAGAAGAAGAAATCTTCCAAATTAAAATAAATAATTGAGAAAGTAGGAACCAGTCTTTCCAAAAACGCAATGGCAATTTACAGATAATGAGGAAATTGAATCTGTAAAGAGCCATGATTGCCTATGTCCTGAAGGAACAGGTCATTTAAAAAATAAAAAGTTTACTTATATCCCATGATGATAGATTAAATGCAGTGTGACAATGAATTCTTAAATTTTCTTCAGTTGTCTTGCTTTTAAAATGTATCATCTGAGTAAAAGTTCAGAACTAGTGCAATAAGAATTACATGTATACACATGATTGGAGAGGGGTAAAAATATTCAAGAACTGTTTAAGTAATTAGTTTGGTTATCTGATAAAACTGTATAAAAGAACAAAAACATTTAGCTGCCTTAAAACTTAAAACAAAGCAGTCAACAATTAAAAATATGTATTTTTTTTATTTCACCCCACACAAGTCAATAAAACCACTAAGATGCAAGAGAGTGAAAGAAACTGAGAAAATACTGAGTAGAGAGAGGATTCAAGGAGACAGTAGATGAAGATTGATGATGCATTTAAATTTATTAAATAGGAAAGTAAGAAGCTAAAAGAGAGTTTCACAAGTATGAAGTGTAAGAGAAGAAACAATTAGCTTAGAATTTTGAAACCAGAATATGAATTAAAAGAAGACATGGAAAACAGTAGTTTTGTTGGGAAAACTAATACATAAAACAAATGAAATCAGTGATAGAAAATTGAGTAGACATTTTAAAAAAAAGATGATGTAATAATCACTACCTGTTCGAAGATGAAAAAAAGCATTGTCATTAATTTTTTATTTTTTCTTTCACCTTTTTATTGGAAACTTCAGGCCATTGTTACATTGTGTGACCATAAAGTAATAATAAATGGTTAAAAAAAATAATGGCTATAGGTTCAAATCACATTAGAGGTGATTGTTTTATTTTATGATTCTAGCTTCATGGTTATAAAATGCATTAAAAATAACAATACTGTGATAAAAAAGAAAAAAAATAAGATGAAAGGAACACTAGTTTAAAATGAATAAGTATGGTGTTCTTATTACTTATATACTTTATAGTTTGTTTAATAAAGAAGGAAATAAGTCTTTAGAAGATGTAAAGGTTGTCAGATGCAATTTTCCAGTGACCTATGTGACAATCATAAATACCAACCAGAAACTTTCAGAAAGAAGAGAAATAAAATTCTTTGAAATTTTGAGATTCAAACGAATCAGTCTCGTCAAGGAGATCTTGTCATTTTAAACAAAGAAAATAATCTCTGAGATAATAAATGTCACCATTCCAGTAGACTACAGAGTAAAAATGAAATAAAAAAATCATGAAAAATATCTGGAGCTTTTTAGAGAAATGTAAAAGGATTGTGGAATAGGAAAGAGACTGTTGTACTTCTACTTACTGGAACATACACAAAGAGCCTTGGAAAAAATTGGGAAAGTTGGTAATCCAAACAAGAATGAAAACCATAAAAAAAATGTAGACACTATCTTTACTTGTGACTGATTGCACAGCTCATGTGACATAAAAGATTTCAGAACTCGTTCATTTTATGATTGGACACAATTCCATGAGTGATCCTTGCTGCTTGAGGATGGGTGGTTTTTATCAACTCAACATTTGTAGATTGCTCCCTGCCAATGTTAAGAAGACCAGTCAGCCCTGTTATTTAATTCATAGCTGGAGAGAGATAAGATTGAATCATATTTAATCTAAGAACATTTGTCTTAAAGTGAACATAAAAAAAAAAAAAACTTAGCCAGAGATGAAAACTTGGTTCACTGGTTTCTTTTTCTTAGCCATTACATTGCACACACATTTACTGAATGGCAACAATATTAAAGTTGACAAGAATACTGAGGAGAGTTCTGAAGTATGAAAGATAGTTGTTACAAATTGATCTTCACCAATAGCTTTCAAATATTATTTGAGAGAACTTGAATACAGCAGCAATAATAGAAGTAGTAGTGGCAGATGAAGTTTTTTTTTTTTTTTTTTTTTTTTGCTAAATAAAAAAAAATGGTTTTGAACTATTCTGTACTATTTTTGTCATATTTGTTCATCTGATATGCTATGCATTAAATCATATCAGAGTAGATCATTTTTTTTTCTTTTGATGTCTTGAGTCAGTAATGATACATGAGCTGTTACTATAAAAATTCAGTTCTTTTTATGCAATGATCTTTACTACTTGTGAATTGCAACTAAGCCTGTTATGTGTGTGTGTGTGTGTCAGACAGTTCCTTTGGCCAGCTCAAACTAAAACTGTATAATTATTTTTGGCAGGAGCAACAGCCTTTGATATTTTTAATAGTTAGAGATTTATTTGGGTTTGTGCCCTTGATTTATCAACTGGCTTTCCTTTTTTTTCTGTGATGTTGTGGAAGAACATTGATTTCAGACATGTATACTTGCTTTTTATTGCATATCTATCAGTTGTAATTTAGTTTTAAAAAGTGAATAGTGAACTAAATTTGCATTTGATATGTGATAGCTTTAAGATAACACCAAGACTAAGAAATTCAAATTTTTAAGAAACTCAAATCAAATTACAAATACAAATATTAACTTGTATTGACAGCCCATTCTATCTATGATCTACATTATACATTTTTTTTCATCGTTTCACTCCAAGTAAAGCAGTACTGCCACTGGTGTGCAGAGGTTTACAAAAGAGGAACAGGTCATAGGGGGTGTCAGAGAATGGGTAATAGAAGATGGGAATACTGGTATAAAGAGAGCTACATGAGAGTAGAGTGGAATAGGAGAACAAGAAGATACAAGAGCTGTTGGGGGAAAGGATGGGAGTCAAGGAGATAAAAGATGGCAATTGACATTGCATTTAAACTCTTGTAGATTGTAGCTATCAGGGAAGCAAGTATACTGAAGGAACCTCCACAGATGGAAAGTGTAAGAAAACAAACTGCTAGAGTCAAAGTTGCAGTTTCATTTGCTTGGTTTCAATGTAAAAGGGTGGGACCTATTTTCTAATCTAGTAACTTGAGTAAATTCATGCAGAGGGAACACCAGGGAGCTAGGCTCATTGGAGCAGAAGCCGTGAAAGTATTTGTAGAAGAAACAGTAGGAAGCCATATCACATCAGTGAGGAAGTAACTGGAGTCAAGATCCCAGGTCAGGATCAACTGCACTGCAGATTATCCTCTAGTTTTTGTTAAGAACCCCAAAATAAAAAGCAGGGGCACCCGACCAGATGTGATAGCAGTATTCAATGGATGGTAGATTTGTAGATGTGCAAGATGGATTCAGATGAGAAAAACTTCCTAGACCTAAATCTAACATCCTTTGGTATTGAAAATGTTCCACTTGGACAGCTTCTTTCCAAAACTGTCTTATAAACTTCTGAGAATGTATTTCCCTGACCACTTAACTATTTCAATTCTGAAGTCAACCTTTATGACCTTATAATATGCATTTTCTACTTCCTTAAAATAATCTCACCAAGTAACCCTCTACCTTGAGTGATTCTTGAGCCTTGTATTGGGTGAACAAACACTAAAAACAACGCTAAAGAAACTTGAAGGGATAGAGATGTGGTCATACAGATTAATGTTATTAGCATGGATAGAAAATTTTAAAGAGAATTTGAAGTTTAGATACTTATGATATACCTAAGATACTTAAAGAGATAACTGAAAATTCTGAGACATATAATGTGGAAAGAGGATCTGGAGAATTAAACACACACTTGACATATTGTGAAGGCAGGTGAAGGAGAAACAGCGAATAGCTATCATTACAAGATTTTTACTTGGAATTTTCATTGTCTAATCTCCTCAAAGATGAAAAACTATGCAACAGAAAAATGGTTCTACAGAAGGATGCAAGAGATACCTTGGATCAAATATGTGAGCAATGACAAGAATGGAAACAAAAAGGAAAATTATACTTAAAATCAGGGAAAAACAGCTGAAGTTTTTGGGACATGTATTGAGGAAAGAGGTTTTGGAGAATCTGATACTCATAGGGTAGGTAGAGGGAAAGAAAGATGGGAAAACAATGTGTAACATACTTGATGGGATTAGGTAAATAGATGAAAGAGCAGGATTTGGGAGAAATAGCAAGATAAAATGAACTACAAGGGACAGGAAGACATGAATGGCAATGATTGCCTATGCATAAAAAAAAAACAAAAAAACAACCAATGACAGAAAATGCCACATTGAAATCAGAAGTTGCATTGGTATAGTAAACAATGTCTTTCAGAAAGAAAAGCTGAGGAAACTAACACAAATACTGCAGCATTGTACCTTAAGGTAATGGGATAATTTGATTGATTTGACCGATGAAGTATAAATATTCATCAGTTTCAGTGGATTAATGCTGTATTTTGATTTCAAATAGGTTGCTTTTAACTCTATTAGCTTTGATCTAAAGGTGACAACTTATCCCTGATATTGAGCTCTAAATACAAAACCCCAAGAAAAAAATTATTTTCTCATTTTTACTTAGAAGAAACAGAAAAATTTCATCAGAATTTAAGAAAAGCAGACAGGACTGTTATGTAATAATAGTCCTTTTATATGGCAGTGAATAATGGATAATCTCATCACAAATAGAGAAGAGTCTTGAAGCAACAGAAATGTGGTTCTACAGAATAATGTTGAGAATATTATGGACTTGAACACAAGTTTCGGAGAAGATAGAATTTAAAAGGACACTTATAATAACCTTAAAATGTAGAAACTTGAAATTTCTGGAGCATAAAATGAGGAAAGAAGACTTTTGACACGCATAGGAAATACTGAAGGCAAGAGAGATAGATGAAAGCAGTGCATAACCTACTTCACAAGCTTCTGCAAATGGTTGCTTGAGTGGGGATTAGATGAGATAGAAAAAAGACAAAATTTACTAACTTACAAAGTACAGAAAATAATGGAGAGCCTTGATCACACAATTATGACTTTTCTTTGTGAGGAGATTATCAAATATTCACTACCATAGAGGTGGACTGATATTACATAACATTTCAACTCCCTTTTCTTTGTTTCTTACAAAATTTTCCTGTTTCTTAATACTTTGATGATCTTTTGGAAGGCAACTTTCTCTATCTCAATATGCCTTTGGAGTTTTGTGTTGCATTTTTAACTCACTATCAAAACCCTTCTTAGATATTTAAATTATTGTGTTGACTGAATTTTGGAATCTTCAATTTGCATGTTGGGCTGTTCCTTTTACTGACATTCATACATTGTTTTCTGATAATTTTTATTCAGTCCTTTCTTCTCATTTTCCTTTACTGTCTTCTGTAGGAAACCCTGTAGATATCTTTTTTATCTCAAATGTTACTTAGACTAACAAGCCTCATTAATGCTGCTATATAATATTTTTTATCTGTTGTTTAATTTTTTTAAGATAAAAGACACAATGAGATAAACTTTACAGGTTTAAACTTTTTTTTTTATTCTTTATTTATTTTTTATTGCTGTTATAAATAATCTTTTTTTGATTTGTTCTTGGAAGTTCTGGAAAATTTTTGACTTGCAAATAATTCAGACACAATATGAATTTATTTTTCTCCCTCTAAATTTTCTTTCTTTGTCCTAAACATCTTGGTAACCTGAAAGTCTTATTTCCAGTAATTTAGCTCATCAGTATTGTGAAGGAAATGGATATTTTCTTTCATTGACTTTTCAATAAGAAAATAAAAAGAATATTTCTTTGATGTGAGGAATCATTTGTTCCCAAAGTATCTCTTTTTTTTTTTTTTTTGTCACAAAATGCTGACCTTCTGATTGAACTAATTTTCAAACAAATTGAATTTCCATTTGTGGGTGACCAATCTAAAAAATATTGAAGTGTGTCAGGAAGAATTGTACAAAAATGTACACTTGATTGACAAAGAGTGAATGATAGTTTGATTTCAACCGGTGGAAAAGATTCACCCAATTATTTTATAAAAATTCAAAGAAATAAAATTTTTTTAAAAATATTATATAATAAAGTCTTTTTGAGAATATCAGAAGAAAAAAAAAACAAAACACAAATCTGATACCAGAAAGAAAATCATGTATATAGGATGTCATAAAGTTTTAACTTTTGCTGTAATTTTACTTACATTGATTATATCAAAAATGTTATAGACTCATCTTTCTTGTCAAATTTTTTTTCAAAGCTATCTTCTTTCAAAGTGTAGATGATCATACCTCTTCACAACAGACTTTATTTTTTATGATGTGTAAATTGCTTAAAGCATAAATTGAAACAGATAGAGGAGTGGTTTGTCATTGCATTCTCTATGGTTTTGTATTTAGTAGACTTTTTCTGATAATAGAAAAGTAAAGGAATAGTTCAAGTATCCCTTTACAGCATTTATTCCTTTACCAAAACTCTTCTCTATTTCGCCATCCATTCATACAGATTCTTCAGGTAGGTAGCCTACCGTTTCTTCCTGTCACTTTGGCTTTTGATAATGTTCTGTGTTTGTTAAATTCTCTAAGTCTTCTTTCCTCATGATGTGTCTAAGAAATTTCAGTCTCTTCTTGGTTCTGAATAAATGCATTATTTTTGTTTTGATTTTCCTAAAGATTTCTTTGTTGCTAACACTCTCCATTTATTAAATATTCAGTTTGCTTTTGCAGAACTACATTTCTCTTAGTTCAAGTCTTTTCTTCATCTATGAGGAAATTGTCCCGAATTCATTATCATATAGGAGATTTTATATAGCAGTTCACCATTCTTTTCTTTGTACCTCATAAAATTATTGTATTTCTAATTACTTAATCTAAGTAATATATTCTTTGCAGTATACATTTGAATTTTGGGTCACATTTTTACATTCAAAAACAAAGATAAATATAAGAATGCACAATTATTTTCATTTACATCTGTGGGTTTTTACTTAAGCAGGCTTCTTTCAATCCAGTAAAATCCTTACAGCCGCATGACTCTGAAATACTGGTTCTCATCCAATCACTGAAATTATGCAGTTTTGAGCCTGGTCAGCGCAAAGACGTGTGATCACTTCAAAGTACCAGATACTGTAAGTTTGGATGTCCAGGTGGTATTATAGATAGTGGCTCAGAATGAGAAATCAGAAAGCCAATTTCTAATTCCAGTCAGATCTGTTATATGTACTTATGTACAAATATCCTTGGGAATGCTATGAATTCACCTTTCTGCACCAGCTATGAGTTAAATAGTAGTACTTGTTTAAGAAAATCATTATTACTATTTTAAAAATTCTTAAAATTTAAAACTATTTTCTGGATTTAAATCTTGGAAAGGACCTCCAATCTGTGATAAAATGGGGTATGGAATGGCTTGTAAATTTTAATGTTTTTAAAACGAAGCTGCTCTACTTTAACTACCATAGAGAAACTTTCCTACCTTCTGTGTGGATAACACTCGTCGTCTGGAAAGCAATAGACTGGGCCTCCATGGCCTCACTCTCTCAATCAACCTTAAGTGGAACAACTGCATTGAACCTATAGCTGCATTTATCACTAACAAGATTGGATCACTATAAGACCAGGAAGTTTTTCATATCTCAGAATCCATCATGCATTTATAAATCTCACATTCATCCATGCATTGAATCTTGTTGCCATATCTGGTCGAGTGCTTCTGCTATTCATCTTTTGGTTCTCAACAAAATCCAAAGAGGAATCTGCAATGTAATTGATCCTGATTTAGCAGCTTGGCTTCAGTCACTTTCTCACTGGTGAGATGCAGCTTCCCTCTCCCAAATTTTCATAGCTTCTGCCCTGACAAGCTTCTTTGCCTGGTGACCTGACCACATGAATTTACTTACATTACTAGATTAGTGTCAAGATTCCACCATTTTACCGTCAAATATAAATGCCACTTCTACTCTATCAGTTTTTTTTTTCACACTTTCCACCAATAAAACTGCTTTTCTTTCCTGATAGCTGCAATTTCTGAAAGCTTAAAAGCAATGTCAGTTGATATCTCTTATCTCTGAAAATCTCATCCACCTTCTTATTCTTTCTTAGGCATCACACCCTGTTTCTTTTTAACTGTAACACCCTGTGCACCAGTCGTGGTCCTACCTTGCTTGGGGTAAAATGATTATAAAAAAGTCATAAAAACCAAATCAGACAAAATACATATAGCAGACCATTGATAAGAACAGCAAAGCTTGGGCTGTTGCCCTGGGTATCTCAAAAGCAATTGATAGGGTCTGGCATGCAGGCCTTTTGTGCAAGCTACAGAGCTATAGTGTAACTGCATGATTGTTCAATTTAATCCAATCATTCATGTCAAATTGTAAAATTGTTCTGAATGAGCATGCTTCCAAATCTTTTCATGTGAACATGGGTATCCCTCGAGGATCTATCTTAGGTCCTACGCTCTTTCTGATATTCATCAATGATTTTCCTGATGTAGTTAGTTCCCAAGTGGACATCTGTGCAGATGATCTCATTATCTACCCCCATCTTAATATAAAATCTGACAAAGTATGCTTTGCTTCTGCTCTTGGAAAGGACCTCCAATCTGTGATGGATTGGGTTAAAAAATGGCTCTTAAATTTTAATGCTTCCAAAATGAAGCTGCTCTACTTTAGCCACCATAGAGAAGCTTTCCTACCTTTCATTAATATGGGTCACACTAGTCTTCTTAAAAGTAATGCACTGCGAATCCTCAGCCTCACTTTCTCAGCTGATCTCAAGTGGAAATGAATACATTGTATCTATAGCTACATATTCTGCTAAGAAGGTTGGGTTGCTGTACCAAGCCAGGAAGTTTTTCTCTCTTCAGAATGCATTTTGCACAGTTAGAAATTTACCATTCATTCATGCATTAAATATTGTTTGCCATATTTGGTCAGGTGCTCCTGCTATTCATCTCAAAGTTCTCAACAAAACCCAAAGGAGCATCTGCAATATAGCCGGTCCCAATTTTGCAGTACACCTTCAGGCACTTTGTCACTGATGGAATGTTAGCTTCCCTCTGTCATTTCTACAAATATTTTCATGGTTTCTGCTCTGATGAGCTTCATTCTCTGGTGATTGCCCTCATGAATTTATTCATGCAACTAGATCTCATCCTTTTACCATCAAAACAGGCAAATGTAACCACTACTTCTTCTCTAGGAGTTTCTTTCCTTGCACTTTCTGCCCATGGAACTTCCTCCCCCCTGCTTGCTGTCCTGATATCTACAATTTTTAAAAGTTTAAATGCAATGTCAATTAGAATATTTTATCTCCCGGACTCCCACCTCTCTCTCACTCTTTTTTCAACATCCCCTGTGTTGTTTCTTTTTCTTTTCCACCTTTCCTCTCCTCTCACCGTAACCCCCTGCATACCAGTGGCAGTCCTTCTTTGCTTGGGGCAAAACGATTATAAAAAAAAGTCCAGTTTTTATACTTATTTAGCCTGTATTTTAATGTTATCTGTCTCTCTGTTCACATTAACGTATTTCTCTCTCCCTATTCATACATAACTGTCGCTTTTGGAAAATTTGGCACTCGTCGTCATCGCCGTCCTGCGACCTCAGCCGAGACAGAATTCACTACACCCCTCCAGTATTCCCAGTGCATTCAGAACCCTGGCACAGTTTATAGCGAAATTCATAATCTTGTCAAATAGCTGAATACTTGATGCTTCGCCAGGGCTACCAAGGGTGTTTTTATTGTGACACCAATACTGGATGGGTTGCCTCCAGGCCCCATCCTTTTATTTAACCCATAACTGGAGGGAAGTGATGGATTAATACCTTACCCAAGGGTACCAGTGTTTAAGTGAATGCAGGGTACTCAACTGGAATTTGAACAGGGCTCACCGATTTCTCTTTCCAAGCCAACATCCACTGCACCACAAAGCATATCCATCACATTTGACACTCAAAAGGTATATCAAAAGCAAAACAAAGAGGCAGCATGCTGCTTACCTACCAAGTTTATGTGAATAAATGGCAGTGCAGGGAGTTGTGGGTGCAGGTAAATAGACAAACATTACTAAGAGCTTTACCAAATAAGAAATTGTGAAGAGCCATGAATGCTCACATCCTGAACAGAGACAATACATATAAGTAAAATTTTGTTGTTATTGACAGTGGTAACAAAATATGGTGTTAGAGGGAACATATATTATCAGAAATACGCAACTTCATTGTACAAAATTTCACCTGAAGATGAAAATAAGGTGGGGAAAAGAAACAAAGATGAGTAGTTTTAAAAACATTCTATAATGTTAATGACTCACTGAAATATTTACTCAACAAATTTCTTAGAGAATTTGGTGACATTGGATTAGATTAGATTTCTTTTGATCAGGAGAGAAAGGTGAATTGAAGATAGAAGCCTAATCAACCACACTATGTCTCCCTCTCCCTGTTAAAATGTGAATTGAATATAGAACACTAATCTAACACACTCTTTATCTCTCCCTATTGAAAGGTGAATTGAATATAGGACCCTAATCAAACACACTTTCTATGTCTGTCTGTTTCTCTCTCTCTGTTGAAAGTTGAATTAAATATAGAACCCGAATCAAACACATTCTCCATGTCTCTCTTTCTCTCTTCCTGTCGAAAGGTAAATTGAATATAGAACCCTTGATCAAACACATTCTCCATGTCTCGCTTTTTCTCTTCCTGTTGAAAGGTGAATTGGATATAGAACCTTTATCAAACACTCTCCATGTCTCACTTTCTCTCTTCCTGTTGAAAGGTGAATTAAATATAAACCCTTATCAAACACACTCTCTATGTCTCTCTATCTTTACCTGTTGAAAGGTGAATTGAATATAGAACCCTTATCAAACACACTGTCTCTCTCTCAAAAGGTGAATGAAATATAGAACTCTAATCAAACACACCCTGTATATCTCTCTCTCTCTCTCTTCCTGTTGAAAGTTGAATTAAATATAGAACCCGAATCAAACACGCTCTCCATGCTCTCTTTCTCTCTTCCTTTTGAAAGGTGAATTGAATATAGAACCCTTATCAAACACACTCTCCATGTCTCGCTTTCTCTCTTCCTATTGAAAGGTGAATTGAATATAGAGCCCTTATCAAACACACTCTCCATGTCTCGTTTTCTTTCTTCCTGTTGAAAGGTGAATTGAATATAGAACCCTTATCAAACACACTCTTCATGTCTCATTTTCTCTCTTCCTGTTGAAAGGTGAATTTAATATAGAACCCTTATCAAACACACTATGTGTCTCTCTCTCTTTCTCTCGAAAGGTGAATTTAATATAGAACCCTAATAAAACACACTCTCTATGTCTCTCTCTCTCTCTCTCTCTCTTTATTGAAAGGTGAATTGAATATAGAACACAGTCAAACACACACTCTGTCTCTTTGCTTGTTGAAAGGTGAATGGAAATGCAAGTGCATTATATCATACTGATATGACTGGAAAAATGAATACATAGCTTTTTCTTTGGTTATTCTGAGAAGAAACAAAGAAAATGAAGAAGAAAAATAATAAAAAGAAACTAAAAAAAAAGAGAGCTTGAAGAAAAGTAAGTTTGGCATAAGAAAAAGAGAGAAAATAATAGCAAAATCTACTGGTAGAAACACAAGGGAGAAAATTACTACATATATAGATAAAAAAAAGTGCATAAGTAAAGAATAAGAAATATTACAAGAGGCAAATTACAAGTAGTTTACCACAAATATCATTGAAGGAAATGTATGAGTGGTCTTTAATCAGTAGCCATCTGCACTCTCCCTATGAGAATAAATGAACTCAATGTTGGAAAATGTACACAGCTGAGAGGAAGGAATAAAGAAAAAAATGAAGAGAAAATTTAATAGCACATATATTGTTTGTGTATGTATATCATGTGTAGATGACTTGGAGTGTTCCAATATGTTTGTGTGTACATGTATCTCCTTATATAATTGTCTATGTATTTGAAATCATTATTTACCCACAATGTGTACATATCCTCAAGAGTGATGATTAGCAAGCACATATAAAAAAAAAATTGGTGGATTGTAAGTTCATTTTTTCACGATTTGTTCCATAAATTTAGCCTGACAGCAAAAGTTATCTCAGTTACCAAGCACCTACTTTTAGAAATGTGAAATGGGGGTGTTGAAAAGTTATTGGCTTGACCTACTTCTCATATTAGGATCACACATAAAAATTTTGGTGGGAGAGGGCTTCTTGGTTGGGTACAAAATCTTTTCAGCACCCTTTTGTGTGCATGTATATTTCTGTTTTTGGCTTTGTTTACAATACTATTTGTAAATGGTTTTTATATATATATATATACACATATACACACACACACACACACACAAATTGTTCGCAAACACACATGCAAACAAACATATATATATATATTACAATCTTGAATAAGTTCTTGAAGATTTTTCATGAAAAGTATTGTTTTATTTACAAAAATTAGTAAGAAACATGTCACTGAAAGTAGTGGCAAGCCACTATACTTTCAGTATTATCCGTCGCTAGCCACTGCTTTTTCCCATCTTTCTGGCAACATTTGAATTTCTCATCAGAAAAATGATATAAATCTTTTTAGGCTAACCATGAGGCATCTCCATAAGAATGAAAGTGCTGCTCAGCCAGGCTATATGCCATCAATTAGATCATGTTATAATTGGATGGGATAATGTTTGGTGAATACAGTAGGTGGAATAGGACTCCCATGTAAACATTTCCAAAAAGGTTTTCACCCATTTAGCAACATGTGGTTTAGCGTTGTCATGTTGCAAAATGAATTTGTTGTGTCTTGCCAAGTATAGTGGCCATTTTTTTCTTAAATGTTCAGCTCAAACACATTAATTGTAGTTGATAGTAATCTCCCATGATGGTTTCTGTTGGTTTGAGCAGCTCATAATAAACTACACCCAGCTGAGACCACCAAATGCAAAGCAGAAGCTTTCAACCATGGATATTTGGATTTGCCACTAATGTTGACTTAGGATTATCAGGGTGTATTCACTTTCCATCGCTGGTCATGATACAATGCAAAAAAACATTTTTTCTGCCTTTGAAGCAGCTGTTCACACATGACAAGACACCATTCAATTTGTATGGCACCCAATGTCTTTGCTTTTGAATCATTCCTAATGTTTTCAAACATTTCAAAACTGTTGTGTGATCATCTTTTACTGATTCTGTAAGTTCAGCTTGTGCCTTTATGATTAATGCCTCCAATTCATTTTCAACCTTTCTCAGTGCACCAGAGCATTCTTTATCTTCAGCATCAAAATCATTATTTTTGAAGCATTTAAACCAATCCCTGTATGTTGTTCCTGACAGATCATGACTTCCATAAGTTTTAACAAGAAATCTGTATGCTTCAGATGCAGATTTCTTTTGAATAAAGTAGTGCAATAAAATTCCCCACAAATACATTTTCTTTATCCTGAAATCTGACATGTTTAATGCTATGAAAAACGAAATTGTTTAGATTTCAGTGAAATGACATATTCTTAACTTCAAGCTTGCTTATGGTATTTCCTTATAGATGCATTACTATTTTAAACTACACAGTGAGAACTTACTCAAGATCTTAATATATATATATATGTATGTTATGTGTTTTAACTGACTCTGCAACAAAGAAGCTTTGTCAATCAAGCAAGGCTGAATATTGAGTTTAAATTCTCTCTCATCTGTTTTGTAAATAAATGGGACATCCATTCAAATAGGGGTATCCACTAAAAATAACATTTAAAGTGACAAAATATGCCATAAGAATCCATTACTTTAAGAATTACTTTGTTTATACATTTGGATACAAAACTGAGCAGATATGAAAATTTCAAGAGTCTATGATGAGAGGAATTTTGCTTGAAGGCACAATTCACTCATATATGCCTGTCCTTACCTTTAAAAAAAGTTCTTCGCATTTTCAAATAAAAAAAAATTTTGAAATTTGCCGCAACAAAGTTTTTCCAAGGAAATCTTCTTGTTTTCTTTTTTATGCCATGTCCCTTCAGAACATTGGTGATCAGGACTTTCAGCAACTTCTTGTTCTTTGTTGCTCAAAGCAGTGTTTATTACGACTGAGTAGTGAGTTCAATCCTCACTGGGTGCCTCATACTTTTGAACTTCTCACATCTAAGCTATGCTTAGAAAACCATTTAGGCACATTGATGTTGGGTAATTTTAGCAAGCTTTTCTTGTGAGATCAATTATGACTAAATAATGTGTTCAATACTCTCTGGGTGCTCCACAGTTTTGGCCTTGTGCCTCAGTTAAGCTATCATTAGAAAATTACTTTAAGTTAGTATGTATATGGATTTGTACATGTTTATTGGAAGATGTTTTTAGATATATGCTTTCTACCTATGCAGATAAGTGCATAAATTTGTCTACACATACATACACATATATATATATATATATATATATACACAAACACACATATGCACACACACTTGAGGATATGCTGAAAATGTTTTGGCATGATCCACTTTAGAAAATCTGACCAAAGATTTGATTTTCTTTAGGAATCACTGCTGCTTAGTGAGGTTATGAACTTTTCTGAAACACGTCTATATATATATATATATATATCTATATATGAAACAAGAAACATCTGAACTCCAGATACATTCCAATGGTTTTTGTAACGTGCCAGAGCATAAAAATATGCAAACATAGACGTGGATATTTTGCTCATAATGATGTATATCTAAAAGCTGAGTGGTAAGTAAAAGGAAGAGAAGCATATTTCTGTTGTATATGAAGAATTTCTTCAAGACTCTGCAGATAATAGCACTAAATGTAAAGATGCAAAAAGTACCTGCTACTTATGGCTGCAAAACAGCGGTAAGTGGAAAGACTATTAGAAGAAATGTCTGTGTCTTTGAAGATGGCATATACAAAAGAATTCAAAACGAGTTTGTACAAACACACACTATATATATATATATATATATATATATATATATATGTGTGTGTGTCTATGTGTGGGAGATTACTTACATATATTTGCTAGTAATATATAAGATTATTGACATATATCCACTGATGTATAGAATATAAACATGATGGTTGCATATCAGCTTGCATTAATAAAATTTTAACTAATATAAATCCATATGTGAAGGTTTATATTTACATGTATATGGACATTATTATTTCTATTCTGAGAAAATGAATACTTACACCTGAAATATCCCTTAGAAGACACATACATATACATCTCTCTCGATCTCATATATATGCGCACACACACACACACACACACACACACATATATATATATATATATATATATATATATATAGTGTGATGAATAAAGTGTCATCTAAATTATGCAAAAATGAAAATAACACTGAATTTTCATTTAAACAAATATATTTACCCAAAATTACACAAAAATATCTTGAAATACTAAAGAGTCATTTTTTCATTAAAATCACCATTGTCTTCAAGCACAGCCCCCAGATGATTTCAAAATCTCCTGCATATCTTCTGGACAGTCTCCTTGCTTAAATTTGTGAATACTTCTATAATCCTTGTGTTCAGTTCATCTTTAGGGTTGCAAGTAGTTTTGTTGATCTCTTGCTTAACTGTATCCCTTAGCAGATGTAAAGGGTGATTGTCAATTCTGATACTCCTATTCAAACAGAAACTGTTTGACTGGGTTCTCCAAATTGTGTGTGATGGTGCAGAGTTCTGATACCTGACAGGGTTTTTCAGTAACCATCCTCTTGCCACAAGGCAGCACTATCTCCTCAAGGCACTTGATGTAAGATACCATGTTGAGTCTGAGGCCCTTACTAACAAGTATTGTAGTTTTTCTTTTATCAGAATTATCAGAATGAGTTTTCTGAGCTGCCATAGCTATGTAATCACCATTAGACTCATCCAACTCTTTACAAATCCTCTGCACTGTTCTCACCAACCACTATGAAATGTTTGTATTGAAGCTTCCATCATGATGCTCTTTTCCTCACAGTACCCAACTGACCCTACTATACTGTGCAGTCGATGAAATTAAAAATATAAAAAAGCACCAATTTATTCCATTGTATTCTCTCTTACTCTGTCTCTCTTTCCATATCTATCTCTCTCTCTCTCTCTCTCTCTATATATATATATATATATATATTAAAAGAGATATATATTATTAATCATGTATGTATATGTTTAATTTTTTTATTTGCACTAAATTAAACATAATTCCTTTTCTGTAATATTATTAAATTTTTATAGTTATATAAGCATACCATAAAATTAAAATATTATGTATATCCTTTTTTTTTTATAGTTTCAAGCAAATATCTGTCTACACATGGTATATTTGCATAAAAATAGACACACACACTTTCTAAAACAACTAAGTTTTATGACACATATAACATCTCAGATTTTACCTGTCATATATATATATATATATATATATATATATATATACACACACTACATAATTACTTCTGCTGGCATTTGGAAATGGCTAAATTAATTTTGAAGGAATTTGGTTAAAAACAGTATTCCTACAATGATAAGTGAAAATTGACAGGAATATGCAAAAGACAAATTTCCAGCACCTGAAATGAAAAAAAATGCAAAATTACACTCCCTTAAATAACATCTTTTTACTTTGTTATATGTGCATTTAACTGGAGACACGTTTTTAATGTATTATTTTTATAAATGTATAAAAGTGAAATTATGGATCATGGCTTTTCCATGATATGAACTAACATATTGGAAAAATGTTTGCTGTTGTTTTCTTCATTTGCTCTCCCCTCATTTTTTTTTGGTCTAAGATTTTCAGATCAGCCAATGTTTAAATTTAATTATTCTATACAGGGTTTTCTTTTCTTGCACATTGTAATTTTGCATTTTTATCATTTTTTAATGTGGTAACCATTCTATTTTCTGTTCTTTTCTGAATGGCCAATGCACTATTAGTTGTTTCACCCAAAACTACAAATTGAAACAAAATCAAAATAATTACCTAAAAACTCATCATGTTTTTAAATAGCCTCATCAGATCAAATTCTTCTTATTAATATCATGCATGACACCAGACTTGTTCAGAAATATCTAAACTGTCAGCTGCATACAACTGCTTCCTTATATTAATGATTAAAAATGATTTTTAGAAAATTAGCATGTAGGCTGTAGTGAGGATGATCTTTCTGAACTGGCAATACAGCGTCACAGAAAAATAGTCTGACCAAATAAGAGAAATTGAATCACTTAAAGACTTTCAATGACAAGTAAAATGGATAACACATGTAATTCAACAAGAAAATAATAGCAGAATCAAGATATTGACATTCTACACCACACCAAACAAGAGGTTAGGAAGGAAATCCTCATCCATATTGGAAAGAGTAATAAGTTAAGAAATCTCTTTTCCTGAAAAATTGTTTTAATAGAAACATTTTATTAATATCAACCAAAAGTAGCATTGGCTGCTCAGTCAATGAATGCCAAATGTTTTCTAATAAGAAATGTATTTTTTCATGACGGTTGCTGTCAAGTCTATAGGTAAAACCACATTGTCATAGTATTTTTGATTTATTCTATCCCATAAAGCATTCTGTTTTAATCTTAACAATGTCATTTTCAGTTGATATTATTATTTTCAACAGATAATTTTCTCTGGACTGGTTGGAGTTATTCCTTTCTTTTTCCTTACTTTCCTTGTGGGTGATCTTTGTTTAGTTATCTGCTATTGTCTCTGAATTGTGTTGCACAAAGCACTTCATGATGCAAATTCACCGGAGGTAAGACAACATTCTGTAACAAAAGCAACAAAGAAATAGCAATTTAAAAAAATAAATGGAAAAAAAGAAGCCTTGAATAGTCATGGATTAGACTCTAGACCCGTTCAGAAAAATTTAAAAAAAAAAGAAAAAGGTTAACAGAAACAAAGGATTTGTATGTCATCATTTAAAAATTTATATATATTAAACTCTGGGGTAGTATTTGATGGGTGAAATATTTCTTTAGCTTTTGAAATAAAAATAAGACATGTTTTTAAATTTTGACAATAAATTTATTGTACAACATAATTACAATTTTCTTCATTATTTTCTGCCACCCTTTTATGAAATTTTATTTTTCCTCATGGTTGATGCTTTTTCTAGTCTTTCAAAGAATTTAACATTTTACATTTTGACAGTTTGTAAAGATCAGGAGAAAACCGGTCATCCAAAGATATAAACCAAGTGAATGGAAACGTTCCAGCTAAGCTATAACCTATTTTACCTGATTCCCACAAAGAAACAAGCAGTCTTGAATTATTATGATTTTGATAGTTCTTTAAAACCAGAAAACTGGTCATCCAAACATGTAATACCAAGTGAATGAAAATTTATAGCGAAGCTATAACATATTTTGTCTGATTTTCACTAAGAAACAGGCATTTTAGCATCATCATTATGGCATATTATGACCATTCTATTAACATAATTAGGATACTTTTTGTCAATTGTTGGTTTCATTTGTTCCAACTGTAAGTATGACTTGTTTGAATAAGAAAATTTTCATTCACTTACATTTTTTACATAGAAGTTTAGGTTGATAGTGATTAATTAAAAATGATGTACGAGAGAGCCAACATATGCAACATATCTGATTCAAGCAATGAAATAATTTTTTCAATGAAAATTATTTTTAAAAAAAACCTGTTATATTATGATAACAGGTTTTTTTAAAATGATTTTCATTGAAAAAATTTCATTGCTTGAATCAGATATGTTGCATATGTTGGCTCTCTCGTACATCATATATGTCATTTTTAAGTAATTTATTGATGTCATCACTATCAACCTAAACTTCTATGTAAAAAAATGCAATTTCTTCAGTTCTTAACTTTGTCTTTTTTCTCATAATATAAAGGCTGAACAAAAAAGTTGCTTATTCTCTTCTATCTTCAACATTAAAATCATGAAAATATTTTTCAAGTGTATGTTGTTTTCTTTGTCCTTCTTGCTTTCAATATGTCCTGTGAGTATCAGATTTTCCAAGCCCTATTTCCTCATTATCTTTCCTAGAAATTTAGCTGTCCCTTTCTGATATTAAATATAAGTTCCCTTTTTGTTTCCATTTTCTCTAGAATTTCATTGTTGCTCTCATATTTAGTCCATGGCATCCTCAGCATCCTTCTGTAGAGTGATGAACTTTCAACAGTCCAACATAATCTGTTGCATTCATTGCTATATGGAAGGGTCTATCTAACTGTGTCAAATATTATCATTTAACCTCACCGTTTCCATAAAACAAATCTTTGCTGATAAAGAACACATTCTGTGAAGCAATCGTTTTCATCCAAATTCATGTATGCAGATTTTATAGTCATACTGTAGTTAAAAGTAATCATTTCAGATGGCATCCAGTGATGATTTATTTTTTTATTCAATAATTTCTTGTGTTTTGTGTTCTTGTAATAATTGTATGAAAATTACATCTAAAAATAGGATCTAGTATGCATTTAAAACAATCTCATTTAGTAACCCTCTACTTTGAATGGATATTGGTCCTTGTATTTGGTAAACAACAATAATAATAATAATAATAATAAAAAAACAAAAAAAACAAACGTGTGTCATACATCCAAGTGACTAACATAACCAAGCTGGTCAAATTATTTTCAGTAATTGGTTTTTATATTTTCAGGAAGATTATTGTTTCTTACATCATATAAATTTAATTATTATTTGTTTGTATCATAATTTTATCCCACCCTCAATTGCTTTTTCATATTGTGGAGCATTATTCTGCAAGAAACCACCAATGTTGACACATACAATTATTCATTATACCTTCATCTTAGTATTTGTCATGTGTCTACCTTTCATAAATCAGATAGTTTTGAGTTTACCATAACTATTTAACATTCGCAAGACACAACTCTATATAGCCCCATGCATTCACACTCTTTGTTTTGTTTTCCAAATTTTATAAAAATAATAAGAAATAATAAAAAATAATCAACTTGCCTTGAATCCTTCAACAATGAATGCGTATGTCCATTAGGTTAAAAAAAAAAAGCTGACAAATTGTCATCATCGAGATTGTTTGTCTACTCAAGTTCTTTCATGTATGTGCCAACATTATTATACTTAGGTAAATCAGTCAGTTCATCACTATTAATATCAGAAATGTTGGTATTCAATTCATCTGGCATTTCTTTCAGTTTTTTTTATTTTTTCTTCAGATTCTAGAATAACCTGGGCAGTATATCCCTTAAATGAGTGCTCTGAATCACTAATCTCTATTTTGTTGTGATGCTTGGTTTCTCATCATCAAAAGATGATGAAAAAAAAAAGATTGTAAAACTTGTAGTTTCTTTGCTAATCAAACAAAGAAGAGATAGTGAAAATAGCACAGCTCACTGTTTATGCAACTTCCTGCATTATCTAACCCTTGTATCTGACAAACACAATTATTTACTCAGATTAGAATCCGCTGAAGTTAAAATTGAACTGTATTTAAATAAAATTAAAATGTAGTTCATGTTTTTTAAATGAGAATTTTGAAGATCTTAAATCAGGTGAAGATATTTTGTGTCTGGGATCATGACTGAACTCTCACAAAAGGACATAAATGGTAGTGCTGTCTGTACCACTGCAATTCTGTCAAAATGGTTGATAAATGGAAGTCAAAAATAAAAAAAAAACATGAAAATGAAGCACAAGTCAACAGCAAAAACAGTCCTCTTGTATGGATCAAGTAGTTATGCAATGGATATTGGCTTGGAACAAGAAATCTGAGAGAATTCCAGTTGAATTTGTTGCATTCACATATGTGCAAATACCCTTGGAAAAAGTATGAATCTGTCACTTCTCCCTCCAGGTATGGGTTAAATAGCAGGACAGATTAGTTTCTATAGCTTTGGTTAGTAACCAGTCTACCGTAAAAAAAAAATGCCCAGTCGGTCATGTCTTGAAAGAGACACGATTGATCAAGCATGTATCACGTATGGCAATTAACTGACTGAGTTGAGCATTAACAAAATCACTGGTAAAAAATGGGATGTTTTGGTGACTATATTGCAAAAAGTAAAGAAAGTTTGTTCCTCACCCTATACTATAAAATAATGGGGAAAATATGAAGAGATAAATCAGAAAGAACCTTCATTGACCTACCCAGACAGCACAACCATCAAACAGGATTCTTTGAATGACTGTAGTGGTTAGAAAGTAGTGGTCATTTTTAGGACACTCAAATAGATAAATTTAAAAAAAAAGCATGTATTAAAAATTCTGCTTCTTCTATCTTCACTGCTAATATCCATGAGTTAATATACCTTAATTTTGACACTTCATTTTTAGTCTGGAGATAGAATGGCTGATACAATATTATCAAGAATATTATGTTTTTTTAAATGTTGTTAGTTAAAACTGAATGCACTTAAAGTAAATTGATAAAAAGCACAAAACAAAAGTAACTATAAAGACTATACAAGTTTGGGTTTGTCTATATTTATCAGCCTTGTATATGTGGTACTTTGCTTAACTTAATATTTACAAGTTAATTTTACAATGTTACCCAAACAGAACAGTAGCATTACAGATATATCAGTTGTAAGGTTTTACATTCAAATCACTATAATATACTTCATATTTTAAAAAGTTATGATAAAACATATGCATATGATGTGAACTTAACATTAAATAACTTTTAGTTTTCCCTAACTTGGATTAATGTTAAAGTTTAAATTCTTCCCACCTCATTTCTCAGTGAATTGGCTCTACCTTTGGGTTTGTATAAATTAGCTGAATTTCTGCCTCTGTCAATCCTTTGAAGGTCTTTGAACTTAATTTTGATCCCCAATCAGGATAAAAATAAGCATAATATGCTTAGCTCAAAGGGAACCATCCCTTCACTCTTGGTAGGACTTCTCTCTGTTGTATTTAAATGTGAAGGGTTAGGGTTAATCCTTGATGTTTCAGACATCCCAAAAAGAAGTACTGAGGGAGACTAAGAAATTTTTGTTATTAAACCAATGTATAAATGGATATCCCACTTTAAACTTGGTCTTGTGCCATATTTTATTTGAGTGATTATGTGGATACATATATTTTTGAAGAATTTATTTACTGTGGAATTAATATTTTTAAAATTATATAAAGCATAAGGAATACTGTTTGTGTATACACACACACACACACACACATATATATATATATATATATATATATATATACATACACACACAGAGACATGAACAATGTTTCTTATGTTTTATATATATATATATATATATATATAAAACATAAGAAACATTGTGCATGTCTCTGTGTGTGTGTATGTGTATATATATATATATATATATATATATGCACAGGAAGTGATGGATAAAATGTCATCTAAATTATGCAAAAATGAAAATAACACTGACATTTCATTTTAACATATATATTTACCAAAACTACACAAAAATATCTTGAAATACTAATGTATTGAAAAGTAGCATAAAGGATAATGCCTCTGAATAAGAAATCAAAAAGCTGAGTTTGAATTCCAGTCAAGTTTATTACATTCATTTACAGTCAAATTACCTGAGGAAACATCTGAATCTATCACTATAATCTTAGTTGATAACCAATCTAGGAGAAGGAAACTCTGAATTCAAAAATATAAGGAAATTTGTTTGGAGAACTTGTGGCGCAATGTGTATACCAGTTCTACATAGTTGTTTTTTCTGAAAAGTGTGATTAGTTCTGCACAACCCTTCATCACTATAATCAAGTTTTCTATGCAGGTTGTCCGGCTGTTTGGTTCTAAGAACTAAGCTAATGGACTCTCATTTGTTGAAAATGACATTAGAGTTAATTTTTTTAATATATAAGATATGGAATATTGTATGTGTGTGTGTGTGCAGTTATCCTTGTTTGTACATTCCACTATATTTTGAAATGCATGCACAAATAATTATACATTCACTTGAAAGAAAGTGTACTAATTTTAACTCCATGATTGCATCAATACGTCTATAGAATTACATAATTATGAAATGAAATTTGATCTGAAACTTTCACTGTATTATGCTTGGCCATTGTGATGTGGAAAAAAGTTGATTAAAATTAGATTATATTCATTAAAAAATAATTTTTTATTGTGTGAAGTATATATACATTACACATGATCATGAGTCCTGTAAATCACTAGGGTTTTAAGGGCACCACATATATTGTAGCCACAGTAGAAGTGATGGGTCCTGGGCAACATCACCTGACAGAGCCAAACCCTCTCCATGCTGGTTTAAACTCAAAAGTTTCTTTCGCCTAGACTTGCTGCCAACCAATGCTATTGAACTTAATTTGTGCTGCTATTGAATAATAGCTTGGGGGTAGATGAGTTCAATCCATACTTTACCCAAGAGTATCATAATGTAACGAATTCAACTTAGCTTTCCTTTTTATCAATCCAAGCTGCTAACCATTACTCCATCATTCCATGATCATCAAATCCCCCAAAACACATGCATGCACACAACTATATACAAATAAATGTCCTTAAATAAAATCAGCTCAAAAGTCAGAAATAAAAATAAATGAATATATATATATATATATATATATATATATATATATATATATATACACACACACATTTGCACCTCAATGAACAAATACCAGTCTATCAACCTATAAATACTTCTGTGTGTGTGTGTGTATATATATATATATATATATATATATATATATATATATACATACACACACTTTCTTGCAAAAGAAAAGGTAACCAACCAGAATAGAAGAGCCTTCAGCATCGACAGTTGAACTGTATGATTTACAACCATTAGATGAACCCAGGATTATAATAAACATTTTTGCTGAAAGGACTTCAATTCATATATTTCTGCTCTAACTCTGAGAAAGAGGCCAAGGCAGCTATTTACTGACATCCCATCAAAAACTTAACATTTTTCTTTTCAGTCTTTTCTTTAACTTGGGGGAGGCGCTGATCTAAACAGAAAGGTGTTACCCTTGACCTTGCTCACCAGCTCTAAATTTGAATAGACAATTTGTACACAGTTGGTATGTAATCACAATATTCTACAGATTCCTTTTCTTGTTTCTTATCTGAACATTTAAATATATATATATATTTTTTTTTTATAAGAAACTAAGTGCTTCAAGTGCTCAGATTATGTTTGTTATTATTATTTAGCACAATGCAGTAATTTCAATTAAGGACTGATCTAAAATAAGTTGTTTTTCTTTAAACAGTAAATAGAAGATAACTGGATTTTAAGTAACTGGATTTAATCTATCTTCAGTGCTCCAAAAAGAAATATATGGTTCATGTTAACAAGTGTTTTGTAATCGATGATATTTCTTTTTTTTTCTTTTTTCAGTATCTTCTATAGCTAAACAAGTTAGATTGGTAAATTTAATGATGGAAACCTTGTTGGTTTATTTAATCTTAAAAATGATACTTAAATTTATTTGCTTCTGCCTTGTTTCAGGAAATATTAAGTGCTTATATTTGAGTCTGACTATAGATATTGGTTGTTTGCACTCAAATCAGTTGACATATGTTAGTTGTTTACACCCATATCAACTGGTGTAAATTAGTTGTTTACATTTGAGTCTGTAGGTTTATGTTAGTTATTTACACTCATCAGCTTGCATATGCTGGTTGTTTACCCTCAAGTGATTTGGCATATGTTGTTTACTCTCATCAGCTGGCATATGTTGATTGTTTGTACTCCTTTGTTGTTATATGTTGACTGTTTACACCAGAGTCAGCTGGTATATGTTGATAGTTTACACTTGAATCAGCTGGCATATGTTGGTTATTTACACCCTAGTAATTTTGCACATGTTGATTGTTTATACTTAAATCAGCTGACATTTTAGTTATTTACACTTGAGTGATTAGGCATATGTTTGCAACTTGTCATTTTACACTTACTTGGTATATAGCCCCTTCTGGGTGTCTTGCCACATGACAGGCTGATTTCAGTGTATTCTCAGCTCTACTGGCAAGACATGACTAATTTTTCTTTTCATATAAATGCATATTGATGACAATGTAGAAAATGAATGCATAAATCTAGAT
Organism: Ascarosepion bandense; assembly: GCA_037127315.1. Classification (NCBI taxonomy): domain Eukaryota; kingdom Metazoa; phylum Mollusca; class Cephalopoda; order Sepiida; family Sepiidae; genus Ascarosepion; species Ascarosepion bandense. Next base: position 9,714,004 of record JBBBDQ010000145.1, read on the forward strand.
TTTAAATTCATGGAACCTATAGAGTAAGAAAAATTCTTTGATGCTTTTACAGGTTTTAGAAGCATTCAACTGATAGCTGTGGCTATTATCAATTTTATGTTATTAAAAGTTAGATTTGTCCTTTCTTTCTTATACAGCGATTGGAATTCTCAAAGACGATCCATATATTATTGATCAATTGGAGAATTGCCAAACTTATATTGGTAATGTTATTGGAATTAATGTTTCTTACCTGTCTATATCTACAACAGATGTCATCCCAAAAAATCAATTGGCCTTTAGATTTCTTTTTATTATAAGGATCTGATAAGGCATTTTTATGTTTATTAAGATAATTTAAGTTTTAAAAGAACAGTTGTTATCATAAAAATTTTGGGAAGGCCATTCATTTGTTATCTTGTAATTTTGTAAAAGAAACATTGTCAACCCTTATTAATTTTTTGTTCTTTCTGTAGTTATTTTTTTTAAATTTTTTAAACCTAAGAACTGGAATCTTTTTAAAAAGCTTCATCATATCTTATAGATTGATGCTACAGAATCACAAAAAAAAAAATATTACCAAATAACAAAACAGTGTCACTTGAGGTCTTTCAATAACAGCAACATTTTTTTTATAATCGTTTCACCCCAAGCAAGGCATTCCACTGCCACTATTGCGCAGGGGGTTACATAGGGGGAAAGTGATGAGAAAGGATGGTTAGATATAGGAAATGTCAGAAGGAGGGAGATAGACGGGTAAGGATACCGAGAATGAGGGTTGGGTAGATGGTTAGAGTGTTGGGAGAATAGATGCAAGTTAGTGTGATAGGAAGTGTCTATTGACCTTACATTTAAACTCCTGGAGGTTGTAGCTGTCGGGAAAGCAGGCATATAGAAGGGAATTCCACAGGTGGGAAGCACAAGAAAAGAAGCTGTTGGAGTAGAAATTACGGTTACATCTTATCTGTCTCACTGTAAAAGGGTGGGACCTAGTTACTAATCCAGTATCTCGTGTAAATTCAGCTAGAACAGAAAATAATGATTCAATCAAGTATTGTCTTTTCATACTACTTTAAACAAAAGTTAAGGAAGGAAACCACCATCAACACTAAAAACAATTATAATGGTGAACTAGACTGTTAGGTAAGTGAATTCTGAATGTTTCCAGTTGGGAACCTTACCATTACCAATTTTTATGTTTCTGTTTGTTTTCATCATCAACAGTCTCTTAAAATTTGATCCTTACACAGATTAACATTTAATGTTTAGTAATGTTTCTAGAATTATATTCTGCATAGCAGAATGAAAAGTACTTGAAAAGTCAAACTGATATTACAATTAATACTACATATGTATGTCCAACATTATCAGTTCAAATCTTGGTAGGACATGAACTCATATTTATTTTTTTATTCAGGAAACTTATTGTAGCATCTTGAGTTATGAAACCCAACAGCAGTAAGTGTCATCATATGAAGTTCTTCATAATTCTAATGAAGAACTAATATTAGGATGAAAGAAATACGAGTAAAAACCCATTTGTTCTTTTTAATTAGCTAGTAAATTATAACAAATCAGAGAATTCTTTATGTAACTTACGATACATAAAATCTTCTAGGACACCTAATAAAAAAGACATATCGACAGATAGAAATAGGGAGTAACTAAATTAATGAACTTGTATAAATGGAATGGCAGAACAAAAAATGAGGAGGATAGTAAAAAAACAAATATTGATAAGAATCACAGTCACACACACCCTGGAAGAATACAGCACAGAGAAGAATTATTGCATAGATGATAAAATTGGTATATTTATGCAAGATTTTGGCAGTAATTATTTTCCACAATTTCACTGCTCCTCTATCATTCTCCTAGTTAGCTATAGTTATTTTCTGCAATAATTAACTATTCTTCACAGGAGAGAAAGCTTTATTTACTTTAGTTTGATATTTTGTAATTGTCTATATAGAATCTATTTTTTAAACATCATTTACTGTGAGAATAATGCCCACATCTTTGTTGTTATAACATTTCAGCTTTTAAGCCCTGTGGCCTTCTTCAGGTATTTGTAACCCAGATCTGGAGATACCTGAAGAAAGCTAAAGGTCACATTGTGATTTCTTTAATGAAAAATGAAATAGAAAGAGTTATCAGGGATTAATAATTCATGCAACTGTTGGGAAAAGTATAGGACATCTTTATTGTTTGACTGCACCACTAGTTTGACTGCACCACCAAAAGGATGATGGCAACATTTCAGTAATTTTGCAATTGGATTGCATTTATATTCTTTAAAGAATGAACATCACAAATAAAGCAGATATGCATAACTGAATAAGAGAAAGAGGGCAAAAGACATGCTCATCAACTAGGATGCATAGAATCCATGGATGGAACATTGATAATAAAGGAAGAAAATGATGAAATGAATGAATACATCAGAGAACTCTTAGATAACGAAAGAAGACAACCTGTAATAAACAGAAATATTGAAGGACCACTAATATTAAAAGTCCAAAGTGAAAGCAGTTTCTGGTTAAATTGAACAAGAACAAAGCAACATGACCTAATGGGATTGTAACAGATGTTTGCTGCTTTAGATGATTTAAATAAATGAAATATATTACAGCAAGATATACCGGAAGACATAAGTTGATCCATTTTCATAGCACAGCCTAAGAAGCCAATGAGCCATATAATAAAACTTATCTTAAGTCTGATGAATAGAGTGCACAACAGAAATAAATCTTCAATAGAACAAGGACAGTGCAGTTTCATTAATGAAACTGGAACAAGGAATGCGATATTTATGCTCAGGAAGATATCAGAAAGATCAATAAAAATGTAAAATTATGTGTACCTTTGTCTTATAGATTATGCAAAAATGTTTGATAAAGTATGTCACAAAGAATTGTTGGAACTGCTAGGCTTGATTTATTTGGTAAAAATATTAGAATAATTCAGAGCTTATAGTGAGAGTAAACTGCCTGTGTGCTTGTTAGCTTTATCTACAGGATGCATTGGGTTGCCATTTTATATTTTTAATTTTGCACATGCATGTTGTTTGTTTTTTATTTTGTTGATTACTCAGTATAGTAGGGTCAATTGGGCACCATCTGCAATAAAAAGAGCACCATGACACAATTCACTCAACCAGAAATTTGGATACAGCATACTGAACTGCTTAGCATTTGCTCCAGAATCTCCAATATAGTGTTAGGGTGTCAATTTGAGAGGATTTGGAAAAAGTTAGATGAGTTTAATGGTGATTACAAAGGTGTTTGGAGTGTTCACTAGTGATGGAAACATTATGCCTCCATTCATCTTCCCGCATAGTCTTAGACTCAACATGGAGGTTACATCAAGTGCCTTGAGGAAGTAGTGCTACCCTTGGTCAAGACAGAGGCTGCTGAAAGATCCTATCTCTGGCAACAAGACTCTGCACCATGCCATACAAGCATGAGAACATAGTAATGACTGTCAGACAATTTCTGAAACCACAGCACTACTTACATCTGGCTGCGTAACTCCCCAGACTGCAACTCCCTGATTAGTATGTGTGGGGTACAAGTTGAGTGAGAGACTGACAAAACACAAAACCATTTGTAACACTAAAGATAAACTGAAGGTAAGGATTATGGCAACGCTCACCAAATTAAACAAGGAGACTGTCCAGAAGAGTTGCAGGAGGTTCTGGAGATTGTGGTTGAAGCCAGTGGTGATTTTATTAAATAAATTTACTCTTTAGTATTTGAAGATATTTTTGTGTAATTTTGGTAAATATATCTGTTAAAATGAGATGTCACTGCAACTTTTATTTTTACTTAATTTAGATGTAATTTAGCCATCGCACCCTGTATTAAAGCCATTATACTCAGAGATATCAAGATAATTTTCCCGTACAGTTTTGTCATATTTTTCATTTAAACTTATGGAGGCAAAGAGATCACATGCTTCTCTGGCAAAACCCTTCTTTAATCAAATTTTCCACTTCGTCTCATTATCTTCACATGGATTCATAAGTATAACGTTATTATTTTTGTACAGTAAGTTTATGTTCAATTTTGATTTCGACCAAAGGTAACTTGAATATAGAACAGTTGTGAATCTAAATGAAATTGTAATGTAGACAAGTAGAATTACAGAAGGGAATAATATTAAAAAAATTTATTTTAAATCATTTTAAGTACAACTGATTTTCAAAACTAAAAGGTTAAATTTGACAATGACATAAATTACTGCCTCTAATTAGAACAATAAATGACAAAAAATACTCACAGGCTGAAAATGTTATTTGACCACAAAAATTGAATAAATTCTATTTACAATTCTATCTTAGTTTTTCTTCTCTACTTCAAGTTCATAATAGATTTAAAGATACATGGGTCTTGTTATCTAAAATAGCAAATGTCATCTTTTTACTACTTTGATCACCCTTTGTTAGATTGCTTAAGGGATTTCAAAATGTTTGTAGTCAATTAAATATTACGAGTTTAACTAGTCTCTTAAGTCTTCCAGAAATTTCAGACATGATTCTGGATATGAAAAATTGCTCGGACTCAATGCTATAAAAAAGAAGCAAATGACAAAATACCATGAAAATCTTAGCTAGTCGATTTTCTCTCACACTTTTTGCATGTGGAACTCTCTTCCAGCTTCTTGCTTCCCAGTCAACTTTGATCTTCAAAAATTTAAATACAACATCAATCATTGTCTTCTATGTTCTTAATTCCTGTTTTTTAATTGGACTCTATTCCTTCATGTTTGTTGTCTCATTTACTTTCATACCCTTGTGCCTTAGTGGCCTAATTGCTTTATTTGATTTAAAATTATTAATAAAACCAAAAACAAAACAACTGTTCTGTCTTTTCCAGTTAAAAAACCTTATTGTTATGTTTAGTTCTTTTCAGAGCATGGACTTATCCTCATATCAGACACAAATTATAATTAGGTTGTCATTATATCTAACTGACTAAAAGACTGATTTTAAATTTCTGACTTGGAGTCAGTTCACATCTACACTTAGTACTTTGTCTTATAAGTTACTTAGTTTCTTTCTCATGGATCACAAAGAACTGTACTAAATAACAATAACAACCACTTGGACATTCAATATCTAAAATAGTACATATAATATTGACATAATCAAAATGTTGATATTCCCTACATACTTAAACAAAAGCTTTAGATAGAAGCCTCCATCAGTATTGAGATAACAGTGAATTCAAGAAATGTATTTGATAAATTTCAGATCTAAGTGGCATTGATTTCTTAGTTAATGAATGTTTCCATGTCAGAAAACAATTGATATAACCAGTTAATACAGACAGATTAGGTGACCTTGAAACTTTGACATCCTCTGAGTTCTTGTGGAACCCATTTCAGTTTCTTCAGTCAGTTAAGTGCCATACATGATAAACACTTAGGCGATCATGTCTCGAAAGGGACATGACTGACCGGGCAGACGCTTATCCTGTAGTAGGTTGCCATTGTTTTCTGTGGTAGACTGGTTGCCGACCAAGGCTATAGAAACCAATCTGTCCTGTTATTTAACCCATAACCGGAGGGAAGAGATGGATTAATACCTTTCCAAAGGGTATTTGTGCGTAAGTGAATGCAATGAATTCAACCGGAACCAATTTTCTTGAGATGGTTTGACATTGTTGGAATGCTGACATCCATTATATAAGACATTTCTCTGACACTTTGACATTAGTTTTGTTTAACTAGTATTTTCAGATGTTGATTGTCAATTTCAGATATATGCCCTCTATCACCTTGATCATCTCGTCTCATATCTCCACTGCTGAACTTCAGAAACCAGTGCCTTACTGTTTGATCACAAGTGGATTCTTTACCCCATGCACTACTAATTTTGGCAGCAGTTTGAAAAGTATATGCATGAACTGATGTAAAGATGTAAGTACATCTTTTTTTTTTCATGTTCAAGATGAGATATAAATCATGTGTTGTATTCTGAAAAAGATTGATACAAAATTGACCAAGAAGACACTTTAATCATTCGGAATGAGTAATGTATTTTGTGCAACTATTATAATAATAGAATACAATTAAAATGTTTTTCCTAAAACTGGAATTTTTTTCTGAACAACTTATTGCATAAACTGATTGCTTTAAGACAGTTGTAATAGCTTCAATAAAGTGTAAATCAAATGATGACTCTGGGTTTTGTAGTTTTGAGATGTAAATAATATCACTAGTGCAGGAAACTTCAGCAATAACTCACAATATCACCAGGCTTTGTTAGTTTCTATAATATGAGAATGTTAAACCTATACAGATGTAACCACTACCTAATCTAGAGGGCCTTAATATATTCCTTCCTTTCAAAATGAGTCAGATTGAGAATATAACGTCAGAATGCCACTTTGATAGAAAATGTATTTGTTATATTTTCATGTCTCCTTTATTTGTCTCATCAATTCTTCTCTTTTTCCATCTTAGATTTATGAACCCAGTTGGCATTTTCCTCAAAAGAAATTGTTAACACAGTGATGTGTTTTGAAGTCATTGATCTGATATTTCTAGATACTTACATTCCTCTTTCAGTGGTCAGTGTAAATGTCCTTGAAACATTGAATATTTGCAGAAAGAATCCTGCAAAATAAGGAAAATTCACTGTGCATCAACCTCACTTTTATTAATACATCTATACATGATATGGAAAAAGAGTAATATAGATTTCAGTATCAAGATTTTTTCAAACATAATCACTTACAAATAGAAAAAATGACAAGATCCTTTTGGAGACTTTCTCACCATAATACCACTATATAACCTCTCTCATATATTATAATAGGCACACACACATATATAATATACATTTATATAAACAAATAGAACATACATTTAATATATATATATATATATATATATATACATCAGTGGCAGTTCTGCCTTGCTCGGGGTGAAATGATTAAAAAAAAAATTAGTAAAATAGTCAAATTTTTTTATTCAGTTTTATAATAGTTTTTTGAGTTTACTTTTATGAGGATTAAAAGGGTGTAGGAACTATTCATATTGGTTATTGTCCCAATTAGCCATTTTGGAGGTTTGTTAGTATATTTTTCTATATTCATGTTGTAAGTTGTATTCTGTAGAAGTAGTAGTAATTCTAAGCTGTGCTGGATGGCAGTCGTAATAATTCCATGTTGATGTGTCCTTAAAATTTTGTTGGTCATCACATTCAAAGAAATACAAACACACATATCCTTATGCAAATTAAATGAAAGAAAGCAAATAATGTTTTCCTAAGTTCTTTCACTCTTTCCCTGATAATGTATGTGTCATCTCTTCACATTGTTTTTTTCTCTTTTGATCACATTTTTCTTTCTGTTCTGGACTGAGGGATCCAGTTTGTTTCTTCTCTTTAATATCATGAATGACACTTGAAAGGCTGACACCAACAATATCTGTGATCTCTCTGTAGGGCTTCCCAGTGTGTTCATGTAGCATTAAAATTTTCGTCTACTTCATAAAAAATGACCATACAACAACTAACCAACAGTTGAGACAGTAATGTCTGGGTGGGATAAAAATCTGATTTGATCACAGAAAATGCAATAATTTCTAATGCCCACAAAAAAATCATCATACACCCTGAAAATAGATTCATATTACTGCACACCACTGTAAATGATCATGATCTAACCTGAGGGAAAAATAGAAATTGATTACACCTTATAACTCCAGTGGGTCTAAAACTGACTATAGTGAAAAAAGGAAACTAAAGCAGTTGTTTCAATTAATTTACACCAGGGTGTATGTGTAAAAGCGCAGGCTGTTGCCCAGGATCTCTTGAAAGTGTTTGATAGGATTTGGCATGCTGGCCTTCTGTGCAAGCTACATGGTTACAGCATAACATGATGATTGTTCGATTTAATTTGAAAAAACAAGCAAATGTAACCACCACTTCTTCACTAGTAGTTTCTTTCCTTGCATTTCTCACCTGTGGAGCTTTCTTACCCATGCTTGCTCCTTTTGATACCTACAACCTCCAAAAGTTTAAATGCAACATCAATTGCCAGTTTCTTTCTCTTTGACCCCCATCTTTCTCTTAGCCTTTCTTTGACATCCTCTGTACCTTCTCATTTTTTTTTCTCTCACTGAAACCCTCTGCACACCAGTGGCAGTACTGTCTTCCTTGGGGTGAAATGATTATAAAAAAAAACATCTTCATACACACACACACATATATGTAGAATATGCATATGTATACATGTGCACGCACTAAACACATCAGAAAACCTAGATTTTTTTTTCTCACTGTAACCCTCTGCACACCAGTGGCAGTACTGTCTTCCTTGGGGTGAAATGATTATAAAAACAAAAATGTTCACACACACACACACACACACACACACACACAAATGTAGAATATGCATATGTATACATGTGCACGCACTAAACACATCAGAAAACCTAGATTTACATGAAAATATTTGAATAGAGTGATTTATGATGTGTGGTCAGTTTGAAGTGAAGAAGCACTTAGGATATGTTTTATTGCTGCCAACCACTTTAAGATAAATAAAAAGCTTGCTTACAAAATTACTTATCATGTTTATTGTATATTAGTGCAACCACAAATAAAACCTTTTGAATTCAAGTAATATTACTGAGTACTGAAGGGCCACTTTACATTTATTGCTGTTGCAAAATTATTCCTTCACAACAGTTTTACATTAAGGATATTAGTCTGTAAAACGATTCCCATTCAACTGTGTTATATCATTTGTTTTACCCAATGATGTGACCCCCAAAATCATGTTGGTATTAAGCTGTTCACTTATTGAAGTTAACTTCAGTTCTTATTTACAAATAAGCATAAATTATATTAAAATCCCAAAAAGTCAAAAGTAATATTTCTATTTCTTTCATCATATCAGCAAGTTTTTTTGTTTTTTTTTCATATATATAGGGATCAAATGTGGATTGGAATCCAAAAGAATGATACAATAAGGAACAAATAAGAACATTTTATAAATCTAACGACTTCTGTTTTTATTTAAGCTTCATCAGATGGAGCAAAAAAAAAGAAAAATTGTTGTAACCCTAAAAGGTTGCTGCATGAGTAATCACCAAAACCGAAGTTGGAAATAATAGTATATCAACAAGAATAAGACTTACATGCTATGTGAAGGAGATACACTGCTAGTGAACTGTTAGTATAATCACTCTCCTCTATGCCAATAGTGTCCACATATTTAAGAGTATAGGAACTTTACATTCCTGTATATAGGTCGGTATACAAAAAACTATTTTCGCAATTTTTAATCTTTGTTTTTTTTTTTTTATTATTGGTTAAGCAGATGTCACATCCATCTGCCTTGTCAAGCAGTGTTTGTTTAAAATTCATGTGTGCATGTGTACCATAATAGCTTGCCTATGTGGGATTCTGGTGATAATGTATATTTATTTGTTTGTGTATGTGTGTATCTAGTATGCATTTTTATTCCATATTTGGTTGTTATCTGAAAGTTGATTTGAGGGATGTTTTATGTGAGGGTTAAAGAATTTAAGTTAGACCAGTTTTGACTTCAATTAGACATATTCTAGATTGTTTAAGTATGGATTTGATAAAAGTTGATATGATGAAGTGTGTTCGATATGTGTTTTATCAGAACCTTCTCAAAGTATTTTCTGCATAAAATCTTATCTCATTAGAATGGCATTTAGAAAACCAAAACTATGAACTGCCTTGTTCCTGTATATCATAAGTGAATTTAAAGGGTTGTTCCAATGTAGGTATCGCCTATGGTTCTGTAGATGTTTTGTCAGTATAACACTTCCTACATTACAGGATTTTATTTCATAAATTTTAGCATTTGATATGGTATTATTTCTATTTTATCTACATAACTATATCTTCAATTGTCTTGTCTATATCTTCAAATATCCAAGTGTTGTGGATAACTAATGTATTTTCAAATTTTGTTGAATAAAAGCAAAACATGTTAGATTTTAAAATATTTTCTATTAAGGACAATTGCTGTCAGCCAATAATATTGCATTATCAAAAATTATTTGTTTTTTTGGTTATTTATCACTTTGTTTTACTAATGATATTTTTCATCAATAATCTTTGCAAAACAGAAGTTTTCTTCATATTATACTTTGAAAAAATGGTTTTAATAGTAATGATAAAGATTAGGTAAGAGTTAAATAACTCTTACCTAAATCAAGGTTGTGTTGTTAAATGTTTTTCTTCTCTAATGTTAATTTTATAATGCCATTGATAAGTTTTCTTTGATAAAACTTTGAAATCATAAATTATTCATGTTTTTATGCAGTATCAGTCCTCTTCTATAGTAAAAAAGACATTTATATGTAGAATCAAAAAGGGAGTTGAAAATTCTAGTATGCATAATGAAGAGTGTTTGGAGAATCTGACACTTACAAGACATTGATGGTAAAGAGACTGAAAAACAGGAATAACCTGTCTAATCAGCTTGTGTAAATAGATCTCAGAACAAGGATTGCAAATAGAATAAAAAGACAAGCCTTACTAGAAACTACAAAGGGTAGGAAGTTGGGGAGAGCTATGATCATACACATCATAAAGGGTTACAGTAAATGATGATGATATGAGCAGGCTATAAGTTCCTATGCATATTCTTTTAAACCTTTTCAATATAGTTTGGCTAAATGGGATTACATGGTTGGTATATGCAATTAAATCAACATCATGATAGCCTCCATTTTGAGATAAGCAATTTATGTTCTGATTTTTTTCATAAATAGAAATAAATTTTAATTACGTGAGAATCATGCAGGGATTTAGGAATGTTCGGATGTCTGGCAAACTATAATGTAGTCATATTTGTTTGTAGTGGAGTAAATAAATTAATTTTGTTACAAAGAGAACTTAGACTTTGAAACCAAATGAATGATCTGCTGATAGCTCATGGGGACCAGTTGATGGTCAAAACCAGAAATATTTGTAAGTAAAAAAATATAAAACCTGAGCAATAATCCTCCTAAAATATGCTGGTCCTTCTGCTATGTATTAAGAAATCCTTGATAAAATCTAAAGAAGAATTGGTCTTAGTCTGACATCTCAGCTTTAGTCACTTTCTGACTGCCATAACATAGCTCCCCTGTGCCTTTTCTATAAATATTTTCATGGTAATTTTTCTGAGGATGTTGTTATTTTTAAACCCCATGCCATAGACAAATTGTATATCAGGGGATTAGTTAGGATTATATAGAAACCTTAAGGAATCATGGTGGCTATATTAAGAATGTATAAGGAACATTGTGGTACGTTTGGTTTAGCTAAGTTTATAAGACAAGACAGATTGAAGACCAACCTTTCCCTATGCCTTCTTTTGGCTTTGTGCTATATTTTTGTATTAAAACAAAATATTAGTTTCCTCTTTGGTATCTGGACTTTAAAAATTTAAGCATAGTACTAGATTAGCAGCAAGATCTCATGATTTTACAGTTGAAATATCTCGATGTTACTAAGTTCTATGCTAACAGTTTCTTCTATCATGTTTCTCAATTGTATAACTCTCTTCCAGCTACTTGCTTTCCAGTCCGTTTTGATCTTCAAAGATTTAAATGCCATATCAATCATTATTGTCTATCTTCTTAATTCATGTTCTTTTATTGTTCTCTCCTTCATGCTTTTTTTTTCTTATATTTTCACAATCAGTAATCCTTTGCATTTTGTGACTTTTTTTTTGCCTTGCTTTGAGTGAAATGTTTTTAAAAAATACCTATCAAAAAATTAGACCATTTTAGGAGAGTTTAACATTTTTCATCATTTATTTCAGAAAGTGCAAGTGTTATAAAAAGAAAAAAAATCATATCTTAGAATATTTTTTATTTTATTTTGTGTTTGAGTAAATCACTGTTTATACAATATAAATGTCATGAATATCTCAATATAGTTCAATGCACTCAAGTACAATCATGGTGAAGACTGCGGATTTGACAGTTGTTCAGAAGACATTCAGTGACACCCTCTTAATGGGAGGTAAGTCACAGAACATCTTTGCTGAAAAGGTAGGCTGTTTGCCAAGTGCTGTTCAAGGCATATTCATGGGAAGTTGACTGGAATGGGAAATTACAGAATCAAGAGGGATGACAGCAGTCATGAGAGGATTGTCAAGTAAAGCCAGTTAAAGAACTTGCCCTAGCCATCACACACAAATATGTCAAAGAAATAGGCTGTGTGTTACATTCCTAATGTCAAGCCACTTTTGAAAAAGTGACAATGTCAGAAGTGTCTTACCTTGACTCAGAGAGAAAAAGAACTGGACTGTTGCTCATTGATTGAATCTCCTCATTTCAGAATAGAGTAAATTTTGCATTTTATTTAGAAATCAAGATTCTAGGAAGAATTTACACATAGAGAATTTAACAACTTGAATTCTGTATCTTTTTATTGCAAGTTTTCACAATCAGGGATGATTTGATATGTCATATCATCTGTTGGTTTTCGATTCACTGTTTTATCATATCCAAAATTAATACAGCCATCTACCAGGAGGTTTTAAAGTTGGTCATGCTTCCATCTACTGACAAGCTTTATGGTGCTGCTGATTTTGTAACAGGACTTGGAATCTGGGGGATGGACAGTTGCATACCACACATTTTGTTATGGGGAAACACACCTATTCCTCAGATAGTGGATTCTCCCTCCTATATTAATAAGAGTTAACAGGAAGTTCTTAGAAGTTCTATTAGAGTTTAGGAGAACTACTTGGCAGTTGATATTAGTCAGCAGTTAGCCGAATCCTAATGAGTCAGCTTCCAGTGGAAGATTCTCAAGTTTTTAACAATTTGTGTGCGTTAAGTCGATTAGCAACCGACATAGCATGATTATAACCTTTAGTGCAAAAACTACTCCATAACACATTTGCATTCCTAGACAAATGCATATATATGGTTAGTTTTTGAAGTTACTACATTTTCTTAAGTGTTGCTAATTGCAAATCAACTTTTAATTTTTCAAGAAAAGTGAAATGATAGTTAACATAACAACTCAGTGATCAAAAATAAAACTGCAAATAAGAGAATGATAAGTATACTCCTGAAAACAAAATAAATTTCTTTAAAAAAAATGCTGACAGCATTTATAACTTTTGATAAATTTGTGAAACTAGAATAATTTTTAATTTTTGAAATATTTTTTAGAAACTGTTAATCTGTCATTGCATTCATAACAAAAGTAAACTTGGAATTTTTTAAAATTTTATTCCTTTTTTTTAAAATTTGCAATTACAACCTATGCTTTTTTTCAAAACTTACAGTAAAAAAAATTATGAGATATGCAATTATCCAGGAACACAAATGGTCTGGTATGCAATGGTTTGGTATGCAATGTTTTTATACCCTTGGCACCTGACCACAATACCCAAACTGCTAGCAACTAGAATCCTGAACATTGTTTGACTGTGCTTGATTTTATCTTTCCTGAAAAAACACAACAGATATAGGGTATTTTCAAGAGGAAGATGAAAGACACTAGACTGAACAATACAGACAAGCTGATCTCAAAGCAACCTAGAGTTCCACCTGACCACATCAATGTCACAAGCATATCACCACTAGGTTATGACTCATTGATGCAGTTATTGGAATTGGATACATTAATAAAATTGAGTTCATTCATGAAAATACTTTTATCAAGTTCAAAATTAGTTTATTATATTTACTTTTTTTATTCCTCTGATAAAATATTTGGATGATCCTGGGTACTATGATAAACTGCATCTGGCAGCAAGATTAGTGGGTCATGAGGAAACATGGAACCACTTCTTAATTGCTGTTGTTTTCAGTCTACCTCTGACCCAGAGTGGTAGTACCTGTTGAGGTCCCAGCTATGGGCAAATAGTTAACCCCCGAAATGGGGTCAAAATACTATAAAAGCATAAAAATAAACTTTTATACAAGAACATATTTTTAAAGGAAAACTATAAGCAATAAAACATTTTAGAAGGAAAATGATTAGCAACAAGACATTTTAAAAGGAAAATTATTATCAACAAGACATTTTTAAAGAAAAGCTATTACCGACAAGACATTTTTGAAGGAAAACTATTACTGACAGGACATTTTTGAAGGAAAACTATTACCGATAAGATGTTTTTGAAGAAAAACAATTTTTGCCATAATAAATTTTTAAAGGAAGAAAAAATATGGCCATCATGAATTTTTAAAGGAAGAAAAAATATGGCCATCATAAATTTTTAAAGGAAGAAAAAATATGGCCATCATAAATTTTTAAAGGAAGAATAAATATTGCCATAATAAATTTTTAAGGGAAGAAAAAATATTGCCATAAATTTTTAAAGGAAGAAAAATTGCCATAATAAATTTTTGAAAGAGCAAAGTTTGTCGACATTTAGATAACCTTCTAAGGTTGATATGCCGTAAAACTCAACTAAACCAAATCTAATATTTGGAAACAGGACTTTTTTGTTTTCATGAGAGGAATACTGTATTAATCAAATTTATCACAAAAAATAACTTGAAATATTTAATTTTTATGAATCTAGAATATATGAATTATTTGAGATGAATTATTTGGTATTGCATAGATAATTCACAAACTGAACTTTCTTTTCTCATTCCTCTAGATAATAGTCTGTTCAGATGTTTTTATCCAATGACCATGCAGCTGAGATTGTAAGAATCCCTGAGCTGGTCAGTTATTGACATTCCTTAAGTTCCTCTGCTGCACACTGGAATTATTTACATGATTTACAGTCAGACTAATTTCTTCATTTTGGCTGTTAGAACCTCAACAAGGTGAGTTATCTCGAGACATGATCAGTAGAAGGAAAACACTTTACCCCTACCTCTAACATGCATTAAATAAAGGGTTCAGTTTGAAACTGAAGGTTCTCCAGATATAACATTTTCTGGCTTACAAGAGACTGCAACTTGGAAGATGCACCTTAATATTGGAAAGAAATTTCTAAAAAAAAAAAATTTTCATGCAACACACATTCACCATGCATTCCTCACATATTGATGCTATATATTGTTTACATTAATCACTCATCTGATTTTGTTTGTATGGCAATGACATACTAGGTGGTGGTTAGTAAATATACTATACATCTTTCATTGTTCAAGGGTGGTTTTATTTTCATAAAAATAAATTAAGAATTCTAAAAATATGCATGTAAAAATAAAAAACAATCAAAGAAATTTTATTCATCCTCAAATCCCCAAAACTCATTACAACTGGATTCATGTAAATGCTCAAAACTATCATCTGCAGAGTCATCACTACTGTCACTCGTGTAAAATAAATGATTCTTGCTACCATCCATATCATAATGGTAACCATGGGAGCAACTGATACATTCATCTTCGAAGACACTCAGATATTTTACAGGAAAAAAAGTGCATATTGTAAGCCAGATAATACAATACCCGAGAAAAGCTGGAGAACACAAAAGCCAAAATGCTTTGATATTTGTTTAATATTTCTCACCTTTGTTGCTATTTAGCAACAAAGGTGAGAAATATTAAGACTAAGGAATTTGTGTTGAAGAATATTTAGGTGCTATTCCTTGGGTCTGCCATTCCAAATTGATAGACTGAGAAACTAAGAATAATTCAAGATTTGTCCAAGATTCTCTAGTCCAGCAGTTTTTCACAGCCTAAAAATTGCAGTAACTTTGTAGGCTTCAAGTAAGTTTTAAAAGACCTAATGTTCTTCCAGTAACGGCTGCAAATGCATTATTTCACTCTTGCAAGGTTGACTTTTTTAATTCATCTTTGTAGTGTCACTTGTCATTTTAACTGAACCAGAGTATGACTTTTTATACTAATTCATAACTTCCAGATTATTAAGTCCGTTTAATCAATGCTTTTATAAGACAATTCTGTAGAAGAAAGGAATGCTGGGTTCCCAGCCCTGCTGGAATCAAGTCAAAATAAAAGGGAAAAACAATGAAAGTTATGACAATTGAAAGAATCATCATGCATATTAATCACTACTAAACTCCTCAGTAGGCCTAGCATAAAAATGAACACCATACCAAAGCTTAATCAAAATGTTTTCCTGATGACGACGCAAATTCTACCACCTAATTAAAAAAGTTACGTACTCAAGATCAGTTGAAAAGACAAACAAACAACATTAGATTTCTAAGTTTCCATCACCTGATTGTGCTACAAGAAGTATGACCTAGTGGATAAGTGATTAGGTAAAACTAATTACATGAATTACAACCATGAGTTAAAATCCCGTGTTGGGTTGGGCAAAAAGTTATGTACTTTTATGTACAATAGGAGAAGCAACTCATATCACAAAGATTAATTAATTAGGAAGTGCTAAGTGATGCAAGATATTCTCTAGCATAGAGAGAGGAATAGGATTACTATACTAATGAATGGAATAAAGTGTTTAGTACAAAATTTCTTGATTATTACTAGCTATGATAGACACCTCTATATTGCATAAAGCACTTCTTACTTGTGAAAGAATTAAGGATAAAGAATCCTGCATTTAAGAAATTTTAAAAAAACTTTGATCTTTGGTGTTGCTTAGGAAATAGGTGTTTCTTAAGAATAGTTGTTTTCAAGAATACTTTATTCCTTTGTATATTCTTTCAAATATATTTAAATATGTAGAATGTTTTGATTTATTTCACTCAAGTATGAGTGCATAACAACATACAAACACACATCCACATCCTAATATATATCACAGTCATAAGACATCCATTGAGTTTCAAACTCACTACACTACTCAGTTGATTTGTGAAATGAGCTAGTTATTTATTGCATTTGGATAGTAAACCCACCACATTATTGATTAGATAATTTTTAAATAAATACAGATGGAAGGAACCAGGTCAAAATTGCTTTTTGGTTATCAACATCAGTTGTTTTGATGTTTATTTTGCATTATTTGAAAATATTAATAAATAAAATATGTTTGTTAGAATTACTTTCGTTCTTAACATATAAGTTGTGAAGAAAAAAGTTAAGTTACTTTTTGAGTGATGCTATGAGTTTAAAGTAATATATCTTTTAATCAAACATAAATTAGAGTTTATATTCAATGTGACACGTCTCTTCAGTATGTAGGTAATCATGACTCTCCGCAACTTCCTGTCTTTTATAGCTCTGAGTAAGATTAGTCTTTTTGCTATACCTCTGATCTTTTGTACTGTCAACCACTTACACAAAGATATTTTCTGCTTTCCTCTGTCTCTTTTCACTATATCATGTGAGTGTCAAATTCTCCTAGCACTCTTTCCTCATTAAGTGCCTGATAAATTTCAACTGTCTTTTTTTGTTTCCAAGTTTAAGTGTCCTTTTTGCTTCAACTTTGACTTTTGTCTTGATATATATATATAAATAAATCTTTAAAACAATAGGAAATTAACTGACTGGGTTTAGGGGCATATACATATTAGCTTCTTTTTTTTTTTTCATGTGCATATATATATATATATATATATATATATATATATATATATATATGCACAGGGGATTAATGGATAGCGGCTTGGATTGAGGAATCAGAGCCAAGTTTGAATTACAGTCTAATTTATTACATTCACTTACGTGCTAATCCCCTTGGGAAAGGTATGCTGGAAGTCCTCTTCTGTGGTTCCTGTATTTAAGAACTCAGGGGAACCCTTGGACCCATCCAACTATTACCCTGTCACCCTCCTACTCATTTTCAGAAAAGTGTTCATGGCTATTATCAATGCTAAAATAGTTCAACATCTTACTGCCCATAAGCAATTTTAGACAGGCAGTACGGCTTCCACTCTGCCACGACTACGGCCGATATGCTAACTACCATCATGAAGTACATATAACAGGCTCTGGATAAGTCTGGTGAGGCCTATACATTCTACTGCACAAATGCTGGTGTTCCCCAGGGATCTCTTTCCTAGGCCCAATGCTCTTTCTGATCTTTATAAATGATCTCCCAGGTGTGATCAAATCCCAAGTAGGCATCTACACAGATGACATCACAATTTACTTCCGCTTCAGTAAGAAATCTAGCAAGGTGGACAAGCATAACCTTGCTGCTGATCTTGAGAAGGACCTACACTCAGTGATGGACTAGGGTAAAAAGTGGCTTGTAAATTACAATGCTTCTAAAACAAAACTGCTACATGTCAACCATTACAGGCAACCTCTCTTGCCCTCCATAAGAATGGACCAAGTGAGTCTCCCTGAAAGCAATATACTGCGCCTCCTCAGTCTTACCCTATCTTCTGACCTGGAATCTGGAATCATTACATTGAGTCAATAGCTAAATCAACTGCTAGGAAGGTTGGGTCACTGTGTTGGGACAGGAAGTTTTTTCTGCCTGAATCCATCTTTTGCACATATACAAATCAACCATCCATCCGTGCATAAAATAGTGCTGTCATATATGGTCAGGCGCCCCTGCTGTTCATCTCAGTATTCTCAATAGGCTCCAAAGGAGAATCTGTTATGTGATAGGTCTTGACTTGGCAGCTCGAATCTAGCCCTTTTCTCATTAGTGGGATGTGACT